>PVJN01025656.1:0-29860 GCA_004026805.1 Lasiurus borealis | reverse complement strand
AGTTGAAGGGGGGTTGTTCTGGGGGAACCAAAAAACAAGTCCTGTCGTAAGTTTAAGAATACACACACAAGATCCCAATATAAGGCCACAATTGGGAAACAATTTGGGTGGCTAAGTGGACTATTTGGTCCTGGCCTAAAAATTTCACTTATTACCCAAAACAGTCAAAAATTCCAAAAAGGTTCCCTTGAGAGGGCATTTCATGTCCTTAAATAAGGACAGTACTGACTCTGAGTCACAATAAAGCTATGTCTATTTGATGCCAAAACAAATGGGGCAAACTGGTTAGTTCCATGAAAAACAACAACAACCTGTAAACAAAATAATTACTTAAAGTCAAATTTACTTAGAAAAATACATTTTCTGCCTTTCACCTTACTGACTTTGTATGTAATATCACTGACCAAATGTACTATTAATCTTATTATCTATAAGATCCATCACAGAGTGGGAAGACAAAAAATAGAATAAAACAAATTCAGAAATTGTCACTTCAGATTTCTTTCCCATATCACTTTCCTACTTTTTTGTTTATAAAAATATGCCTTAACATTAAATACAAACACCATGCTTAGATCATAAGCAAGCACAGATGAAGTGATATTCAAAATGATTGGTTCCCACTATCATAACTCTGCCAGACCATGCATGATGATGGGTATAATATAATATTTTGTAATTATAAAATTCAAAATTCTCTCCAAAACCCTTCACTCATCTTTAAATAACTATGCAAAAAAGGTACAGATTTTTAATTAAACCTTGTACATGAGGTAGCTGGTTTTTTTAAACTGCTGGCTGTTCAAGCAGGCTCCTCTGCAACAGTTTTCAAACATCCTGTACCTAATAAGAGGAACATTGGGTGAAACCTCCGGTGACCTCCCTGTCTTGCAGAGGTTCATTCCAACTCTGAGATTCCCTAACCAAGTGCAGTGAGAAAGACTTTGGGAAACACTGACTATTCTAACAGGATCACGGAATCACAGCACAAGAATGATCTTTGAGAAATCATCTAGTCCACTTCCCAGTTGGGGGCAAGACCATATTGAAAGCATGCATATCCTATATAACAAAAGGCTAATAAGCAAATTGACCAAACAGTGGAACAACTGGTCACTATGACACACACTGACCACCAGGAGGCAGACACTTAATGCAGGAGCTTCCCCCTAGTGGTCAGGGTGCTCCCACAGAAGAAGCGCTGCTGAGCCAAAAGCTGGACTCATGGCTGGTGAGTGCAGCTGCAGTGGCGGGAGCCTCTCCATCTCCATGGCAGCACTAAAGATATCTAACTGACAGCTTAGGGGAGCAGGCCTAAGCCAGCAGTTGGACATTCCCCAAGGGTTCCCAGACTGTGAGAAGATGCAGACCGGGCTGAGGAATGCCCCCCACCAAATGCACAAATTTTGTGCACTGAGCCTCTAGTTTTTTAATGTTATTAAATACATTGGGGTGACGATGGTTAATAAGATTATATAAGTTTCCAGTGTACATTTCTATCTTACATTATCTGAATATTGCATTATGTGTTCACCACCCAAAGCCAAGTCTTCTTCCATTACCTTGTATTTGACTCCTTTACCCTGTTCTACTGCTTACCACATTCTTCCTCTGTCAACCACCTTTTTAAAGGCAACACTAAATGTCAAATGAGAAGATGCATTGTGCAACTCAATTTTTCCTTTACCATCTGAATTGAGGTGCAAACTTAAATGCTTCAGGGGTAACAGGAGAAGGCTGTGTTCTAACTAGAAAAATTGGAGAAAGCACACACCTGATTTAAAGGAGGTCGTGCTTCCTGAACTACAGACATCAACTGATTAAAAACTAGGGTCTGAAAAAATGGCGGCGGAATAGAAGGACACGTCTGGAACTTTGTCGCTGGGCAGAGGGAGAGAGAGCATCTGAGAGTCGTACTGGGAGTGTTTGTTGGCAAGTTAAGAGTCAGTTATCCCATAGGAGAAGGTGGGGGACTGCTGGACGGGGCTCTCTTGACCAGGCAGCCCCACTGCCATCGGGTTTTTGTCTGCCAGAGCCAACAGCGTGAACGTGGAGACCGCGCCATCTTGCAGAAGGAGGTGGATGTCTGCGGCGGTCTGTAAGCTGCACTTACAGCACTACTGAACAGCCGGGGATCCAGAACGCCGCTCTCCAATTGGCACTTCACATGCAGACTCAGAGGAGATCCACACGGCATACAGAAAGGTCAGATTTTGCCTGGGATAAGGTGAGGTCTCCTTTCCCGCAGAACAGAGATGCGCACACTGTGGGAACCGGGCTGCTGGAAAGCTGCCTCTGGAGAGGTCTGCGGATGTGGGGCAAGGCGTGATCCCTAAGTGTGGAAGCGGACTTTTGGAGCTGTTAACAGAGGGGAGCTCTAGAAAACAATTCATTTTGATCTGAGGCATAAGGACAGCCTGGGAGTTATTACAGTGTCCTGGCTGCAAAATCCCCACAAACCGGTTTTGAGAACCATAGAGTAACAGGATTTGAGTACAGCCTAGAGAGGTCCTGTGCTTTGTCTCAGAGGTCAATTCCGAAATACTGCCACCCAATGGATGACAAAAAAATTGACCCTCGAATAACCACAAAAGAATAGAGATTAAAATGCCAGCAATGGAACACAAGGGAACTGCAATACCCTCCCAACTGTGAAACAGGAGTGCCAAGCAGAACCATAGTAGAAGTGAATGGCCATTCTATTTTTTTTTCTTTTTTATCTTTCTTTAAATTTTTTATTTTATTTTCATTTTTGCATATTTTAATTAAAAACAATTTTTTTCTTTCCTCCCCAATTGATTTTACCTTTTTAATTATTATATTTTTTGTTTTCAACTAGTATTATTACTATTACTATTTTAACTTTTTGGAAAAAAACAAATGTAATTTTGTTTTCTCTATTTTACTACAGGATTAGAGTTCTACATTCTATTTTCATCTTTCCTTTAGCATAATTTTACTCTATCTCAACTCTACCTTTATGCCAACACTTTCCTCCTAACTTTCCCCATTTTGTTGTCTTGTTTTCTCTTTCCCTTTTCCAACTTTAGATTCTTGCTATTCTTTCTCTTTACCTGGTTAAAATTTCACCCCACTTATATATCTAATTTCAAATCCCCTACTACAAGTTCATACAAACCTCTCTCTTCTGTCTTCACTATCCAAAAAGTTGTTTTTATATATGTCCTTTTGTTGCTATTTGCCTGAACGTTTTGTGAGATTGTTTTAGCTTATACTACTTGTTTTATTTTGATTTTTGTTTGCTTTGTTTTAGTTTGTTTTTTACCACTCTTTTCCCTCACCTCCCTCAATACCAGTTGTTATTTGTAGTTTGTATTAATCTCCAGGTACTGGTTGCTGGCCTTTGTTGGGATTAGTTACTGTTCTAGTGCAGTTTTCTCCTGACATCTATATTTGTTCGCTTTTCTCTCTTATCCCCTTTCTGATCTCTCTGACTTTTTTTTTCTATTTCTCTCCCTCCCCCTTCCTCTCCCCCCGTCCTCCTCCCCCTACTCCTCCTCCTCCTTATTCTTTTTTATTTATTTTATTTTATTTTATTTTTTGTTCATTTATTTATTTATTTCTCCCTCTCCCAATTTGATTTTGGCACTTCTTTCCTTTATTTTTCCCTCATTTTTCTCTTCTTCTTTCTCTACTTACCCCTAATTTGTCTTTCATAGGTGGTCACCTTATTTGTGATTATTAACATTGGGAATACATTTCTGTTCAGTGCTTTGTGTGTTGTACCAGGTTGTGTTGTAGTTTGTGCCTTTGAATCAACGTAGGAGAGAGAACTACATAACCAGACACCCAGAGAAGAAAGACCATAGGCAGAAGAAGAAACAGCCTGCATACGACAGAAAGGCAGGTATCACCAGTAAAGGAAGTAAACGAAATAAAAGTAGAAATAAGCGTGCCAGAGAAAGAGTTCAGAGAAATGATCATAATGTGGATGAAAAGAATGGAAGACAAAATTGACAATGTGAGTAAGAGGCAAGAGGAAATGAAGAAACAGCAAGAAATGCAAGAAGACATGAAAAATGACATCACTGCTTTAAAGAACTCAATAGAAAGAATAAAAAATAGATGAGAAGAAGCAGAGGACCGCATCAGTGAGCTAGAAGATATGGTAGGAAAAAATACCCAAGGACAGCAGTTTCTAGAAAAAAAATTAAAAAGCAAGAGGAGAACCTAAGGGAACTTTGGGATAACATGAAACAAAACAATATCCGCATAATTGGGGTTCCAGAAAGAGTGGAAACTGAGCAAGGATTAGAGAACCTGTTTGAAGAAATAATGACAGAAAATTTCCCCAACATAGGAAAGAAAAAACCCACACAAATCCAAGAAGCTCACAGAGTCCCAAGCAAAATTAACCCCAACAAACCGACACCAAGGCACAGTATAATTAAATTGGCAAACACCAACGACAAAAATCTTAAAAGCAGCAAGAGAGAAACAGAAAGTTACCTACAAAGGAACCCCCATAAAACTAGCTACTGATTGCTAAACAAAAACTCATCAGGCCAGAAGGGAATGGAATGAAATATACAAAGTCATGCAAAGGAAGGGTCTGAATCCAAGAATACTATACCCTGCAAGGCTTTCAATCAAAATTGAAGGTGAAATCAGAAGCTTCACAGACAAAAAAGGACTAAGGGAATATAATACCACCAAACCAGCAATGCAAGAAATATTAAAGGGTCTGCTATAATAAAAAGAAAAAGGAAGCGAAGAAGGCACTCTGGGGTAAAGTCTATAAATAGCGACAGATAAGTACCTATCAATAATAACTTTAAATGTAAATGGTCTAAATGCTCCAATCAAGAGACATAGGGTAACTGATTGGATAAGAAAACTTGATCCATATATCTCCTGTCTACAAGAAACCCACTTCAGGTAAAGAGATACACACAGATTGACGGTAAACAGATGAAAGATGGTATTTCAGGCAAATGGAAATGAAAAATACGTACATCTGACAAATTAGATCTCAAAGTGAAGGACATAAAAAGAGATAAAGAAGGCCACTTCATAATAATAAAGGGAACAATCCAACAAGAAGAAATAACTATGGTAAACTTATACACACTCAATATAGGAGCACCTAAATACATAAAAAAACTCCTGGAGGATATTAAGGGAGAGATTGACAGCAATACAATCATAGTAGGAGACTTTAATACCCCATTGTCACCACTGGACAAACCTCTAAACAAAAAATCAGAAAAGAAACATCAATCCTAAATGACTCACTATACCAGATGGAATTGACATCTTCAGGACATTTCTCACCAAAACCACAGAATATACATTCTTCTTCAGTGCACATGTGTCATTTTCAAAGATAGATCATATGTTGGGCCATAAGAAAAAGTCTCTTCAAATTCAAGAAGACAGAAATCATATAAAGCATTTTCTCAGACCACAGTGGCATAAAACTGGAAATCAACTATAATAAAAACAATAGAAAGAAATCAAACACATGGAGACTAAACAGCATGCTATTAAACAACGACTGGGTAACCAAAGAGATCAAGGAAGAAATAAAAAACATCATGACAACAAATGACAATGACAACACAACAATACAAAATTTATGGGACATAGTAAAAGCAGTCTTGAGAGGGAAGTTCATAGCCCTACAAGTCTACTGCAAAAAACAGGAAACAATGGTAATAAATTACCTAACCCTACAACTCAAAGAGCTAGAAAGAGAGCAACAAGAAAAGCCCAGTGTAAGCAGAAGGAAGGAAATAGTGAAGATCACAGCGGAAATAAACAACATGGAGACCAAAGAAACAATTCAAAAGATCAACAAAACAAAGAGCTGGTTCTTTGAAAGGATAAACAAGATTGATGGACCTCTAGCCAGGCTCATCAAGAAGCAAAGAGAGAAGAACCAAATAAACAAAATCACCAACGAAAGAGGAGAAATAACAACAGACCCCGCCAAAATACAAAGGATTGTTAAAAAATATTATGAACAACTATATTCCAACAAATGGGACAACTTGCAAGAAATAGACATATTCCTAGAAAAATATAACCTTCCAAAACTCAATCAGGAAGAATCTAAACAGCTCAATAGTTCAATAAGTATGAAAGAAATTGAAGCAGTCATCAAAAAGCTTCCAGCAAATAAAAGCCCGGGACCAGATGGCTACACAGGAGAGTTTTACCAAACATTCAAGGAAGAATTAAAACCTATCCTCCTCAGACTATTCAAAAACATTCAAGAAGAAGGAACGCTTCCAAACACCTTCTATGAAGCCAGCATCACCCTAATACCAAAACCAGATAAAGACAACACAATGAAAGAGGATTATAGGCCAATATCTCTCATGAACATAGATGCCAAAATTCTCAACAAAAATTCTAGCAAACCAGATCCAGCAGTACATCAGAAAGGTCATAAACCCTGACCAAGTAGGACTCATCCCAGGAATGCAGGGATGGTACAATATCCGCAAATCAATAAACATGAGGCATCACCTAAACAAATTGAGAGATAAAAATCACATAGTCATATTAATTGATGCAGAAAAAGCATTTGACAAAATCCAACACCCTTTCTTGACAAAAACTCTAAGCAAAGTGGGAATAGAAGGATCATACCTCAACATCATAAAAGCCATATATGATAATCCCACAGCTAACATCATACTCAATGGGAAAAAACTAAAACCATTTCCCCTAAGAACAGGAACAAGACAGGGATGCGCACTTTCACCACTACTGTTTGACAGAGTACTGGAAGTATTAGCCACTGCAATTACACAAGAAGAAGAAATAAAAGGCATCCAAATTGGAAAAGAAGAAGTAAAGCTGTCCTTATTTGCAGATGACATGATATTGTACATAAAAAACCCAAAGGACTCCATCCCAAAACTAATTGACTTAATTAATGAATTTGACAATGTAGCAGGATACAAAATTAATGCCAAGAAATCTGTGGCATTTCTATACACTAATAGTGAAATTACAGAATGAGAGACTAAAAAAGCAATCCCATTTACCATTGCTCCAAAAAAATTAAGATATCTAGGAATAAACCTAACTAAAGAGGTAAAAGACCTACATGTAGAAAACTACAGGACACTGAAAAAAGAGATAGAGGAAGATGTTAACAGATGGAAGAGCATACCATGGTCATGGATGGGAGAATCAACATCATTAAAATGTCCATATTACCCAAAGCAATCTATAGATTCAATGCACTACCCATTAAAATACCAACAACATATTTCACAGACCTAGAAAGAATTCTTCATAGATTCATCTGGAACAAAAAAAGACCACGAATAGCCACAGCAATTCTGAGGAAGAAGAATAAAGTAGGTGGGATTTCAATACCAGATTTCAAGCTATATTACAAAGCAACTGTTCTCAAAACAGCCTGGTACTGGCACAAGAACAGACATATAGACCAATGGAATAGAATAGAGAATCCATATATCCACCGAAACCACTATGCTCAACTAATATTTGAGAAAAGAGGCATGAACATACAATGGAGCCAAGATAGCCTCTTCAATAAATGATGTTGGGAAAATTGGACAGATACATGCAGAAAAATGAAAATGGACCACCAACTTATACCAAATACAAAAATAACCTCAAATGGATACAGGACTTAAGCATTAGAAGGAAAACCATAAAAATACTAGAGGAATCCACAGGCCGCATAATCTCAGACATATACCATGCCGAAAGAACTTCTTCAGGGATACTGCTTCAAAGGCAATGGAAGCTAAAGAAAAAATAAACAAATGGGACTACATCAAAATAAAAAGCTTTCACACAGCAAAGGAACCATCAACAAAACAACAAGAAAGACCACTGTATGTGAGAACATAATTGCAAATGTTATCACTGATAAAGGTTTAATCTCCAACATCTACAGCCGACTTGTACAAATTAGTAAAAGCAAGATAAACAATCCAATAAAAAAATGGGCAATGGACCTAAATAGAACCCTTTTCGAAAGACAACAGAAGGAAGGCCAAGAGACACATGAAATCATGTTCAAAGTCATTAATTATCCAAGAGATGCAAATCAAAACAACAATGCAATACCATCTTACACCTGTCAGAATGGCAATCATCAACAAATTAAAGACAAATGTTGGCGAGGATGTGGAGTAAAAGGAACCCTTGTTCACTGTTGGTAGGAATGCAGACTGGTGCAGCCAGCCACTGGCTCCACTACATATCGGCTAATGCTTTTCAGATTTTTAGTTTTAAATGATTTTTATAAATCCTACAAATTATTAATTTTTGTTTAGCTGCATCTACATGCTTAACTTATTCTTCGTTCACCACTGCCTATCTCTCATTCCTCTTTTTTGAGAGCATGTCCTGCTTTCTGGAGAACATCTTTTGGAAGCTCTTCAATGAAGTTTGGTGACTAGCAAACTTTTCCAGCTTTCTATAATCTGAAATGCCTTTATTTCACCTTCAATCTTCAAAAACAATTTCACAGAATATAGAATCCTAGGTTGACAATTATTTTTTCTCAGCACCTTGAAGAAATCATTCCAGTGTTTTGGCTTCCATTCATATTGTTAATTGACTGTTTTTTTTAAAAAGATGATCTGCTGTTTTCTTCTGGCAGTTTACTACACATGTTTAAAATCTTTTTAAAAATTTTTATTTTTCTGGGATCTGTTGAGCTTTCTTAAACCGGAGGATACATCCTTTACCAACTGTGAAAAGCTATCAGTCTTTTTCATTTTGATTCCTGCCTTCAATGCCCTTTTTACTGTTCTCCTTAAACTCTGATTTTTCTTATGCTGGATCTGTTTTCTCCTGTCCTAATTTGCCACCCTAACTGATACAATATTGCCACATCCTAGTCCAGAAAAGAAAAACAAAAAAAAACAAACAAAAAAAAAACCACCTCTAATTCATGTTCCTACTAACAGTTTAATGTCATGTCCAGTTCCCCATATTCACACCAACATTGAGCAATATCAATCTCTACCTACCTAACAGGTTAGCAGTCATAACTCACTGCTTATATATTTCCATTTTTTACTCCAAGTAAGGACAAACTGTTTTAGATGTTTATAATTTATTTGTATTTCTACATCTCTTTGTTCATTTCTATTAGGCTGTATAGCTTTTTAAAATTTGTTTTCTTTCCCTAGTTTCATATGCATGATTTTATGATGTATTAACTTTTTATCTGAAAACATGTCTTCCTATCTTATCATTTATATTTTATAATTTTGTTTAAGGTATTTTTTGTTTTGTCAAAGTATTCCCACTTTATTTAGTCAAATTCATGTTTTGTTTTGATGTTCTGATATAAAAGCTTTCCCTATGCCAAAGGAAAAATAAATCACTTACATGATCATTTTCTCATAATATCTTATTCTTATATTTAAATCAAAGATCACCAACGAGTGGCCTACAGAAGTGCCCATGGTGGTGTAAACTGTTCTAAGAGCAGTTAAAAACATTTTCAAGATTGGAAAAGTTACATGAAAATCTGGATTTTCAGCTTTTCTTGAAAAATCAGAATATGTTGCACAGGGGCCTGCATTTCCACAACAGCACAGTGATTCAGATTGGTAGAAGCTACTGTAAGCCAAGTGGGAGAAGGGAAGGATCACTGGGAGCCGCAGAACTAAAGAGAAAGAGACACATTCAAGAGATTCTTCAGAGATGGAATCAAAGACAGGTTTGTTGGTCAACAACCAACTTGTGCAGAGATGATGGATTCAATGGCAGATTTTCTAGCTTTGATGACTAGATGAATAATGGCTTGCTAAGGAACAGAGGGGTGGGAGAGTTGATAAGATAATGAATTAAGCTTTGGACAGAGGGATCTATGAAATATCTGGGTGAAGCTGTCTGGGAAGCAAATGGAAATAAGGGATGGAGTTCAGAGGAGAAATGAAACCTGGATATATATACTGAGGCAACTCTGGCTCAGTTGAGAAATGAAGAAGACTAGGGCAGAATCAATACTTGAGAGATGGCAAAGAGAGGAGCCCACAAGAACTAATCAGAGGGGAAGAGGCATAACCAAATGAGCAGTCTTAATAGTCAAGGGAAAAGAGAGTTTAAAGATCAAATTTGAGAGAGCATTAGTAAAAGCAGAAACATAACAAAAGACTAAGAGCTAATAATTAAGAAGCAGTTGATAACAGTTTTGAGGTAGCTTTGTGGTAGAAGAATGAGTAAAATTAAGAAAGAGGGCACAAAAAGACAAACATCTGTTCTAGGAACTTTGCAAAGATAAGAAGTAGAACACCCACCCCCTGGGAGCTTCAAGGGGGCTGTTAAATAAAAGGAAGCTAATTGTGTTTCTCCCATGCCACACTCCTGTGTTGGCTTTCTCAATAGGCACCGGATTACAGGTTTGTGCTTAGTGCCTTATAATGGCTCTGTCCTTCATGACATGCCAGTCATGCTTTCTCTTCTGATGTAAATGTAGTCTGTTCTTTATTTTTTATTCCTCATCTGTCTAATAAACATTCCTCTCAGTACTGTCATAGATTTTTGGGATTTGAAACCCATTTTATAAGATACTAGGTCAAGGTCTTTTTCCCATTTTCGATGCATTCACACAAGTCACAGATGAAAACATTAAATATTTCCAAAGTTTATCATCAATTCTACCATCTCTTCCAGTTATTTAATAAACCACTATGAAATGCAACTAACCATTTACTAATACAGAGTCTTCCCAAATCCAAATCATGAGTCCATTGCCCATATCTAAAACCCTTGGGGAACTTGAATCTCCAGAACTGGGGTCTTTTCCAGCAGATTCCTGTATCCCCACTACCCAGGAAGCTGATATAAATCTGGGGTGGATGCCAGAGAATTGCATTCTTTTTAAAGAGCTCAGGGGATTATAATGTATATGGAAACAACTGCTCTAAGTCTTATTTTGTTGATTGCCTGGTAAAATAATAGGAAAATTAGTAGCAAGAGTCTTGGCTAGAGTAAAGGTGGTACTTCACAGAGTTCTTGTAAGACCAAAACAAAGTGCAAACTCTGAAGTGAATGTAAGAGAGAGATTGCCCTAGTTCCTTAAACACAAACAAATAGGCCTTTAGCAAGAGTGCTATAGCAACAGTGAAGAGGCATGGGAAGAAAGTTAATTTCTAAGGCACTCAAGGCCCAAACTACCAAGGCAATTTAAGAGAAGCCAATGCATATTAGCTCAATTATTATTACACCTCTAGAGGATTTCAAAGAACAGGTCTCATGCCTTCTTTGATTTCTTTATCTTTTTAAACTGCCTGTTAATCTACCTTTTCACACACAAAAGAAATCACCACATACTTTCATTTTTTACCTTCCACAAGCCTTTGGATTTCATATAAATATATGACTTTTTTCACATGTAAAAATTAAATAGGAAAGCAATGACTTAGATCTTAATTAAGATGCTAAGTCAGCTCTCAGATTGACTCACATTAACTCAGGTTTTACTATTTTTAAGCACTACCTTGATATTCTTACCTGCCTAAAAGAGGCAAAGTTTAAAAGAATATGTAAAGGGATCTTTTAAATTTTGTTTTGCTTATAAAGTATTTACAGATAATATATAAATGTAAAATAAACAAGTCTAAAATACAGATTAACAAAAAAGATCATAAAACAGAAACATCATTTTTATCAGATACAGAGAATATGAAAGTAAAGAGAGGCATTGTGTGCTGCCCAATGAGATGCAACAGGAAATACACCCCATCTACCACAAAGTATTCTTGCACAAGAAGCAACAACAAGGGACCTGACCTCATCAAGTCTGTGGATCTAACTATAGTTTACAGGAAATACAGGGGCTGGAAGAGTATGTTAATGCCACCATGCAGATGCAGCCAGCCAAACCCCAAATGTGGGAAATTCCAGAGGACACTTGACCCAGTTTCTTCAATCAGTAAACAGCAAGCAAAAAAATTAAAACCGGAGGGGCGTTCCCCCAGGTTCAGAGAGATATCTATAGCAGAGATTTTCTGCTGGTGTGCTTCAAACATTCAATACCTGATTATTTAGTCAGGGGCACTAACCTCTTCTCTTTTAGATTGTCAAATAAAAATGACAACCAACACCACAATAGCTATCGAGTGTGAAAGAATCAAAATTATACCTATTTTTTTTTAGATCTGCAAAATAAATATACTTTTTGGTGTGCCACAGAATTTTAGTAGTTAGTTTATGTGTGTCATGAGATGAAAAAGGTTGAAAACCGCTAATTTAAGGTAAAGAGAATAAACTAAATGCAATAAATGCATGGACCAACCTTGTCTACACCCTGATTTGAACATCCAACTATAAAAGAATTGAAGAGATATATTCAGAGAAAATTTTTTTTCTTAGTTGTACTTTGATCATTGAAAAAAACCCTTATGTTTCAGAGCTGTATATATTGAGTTTTTTGTATGTAAAATAAGATGATATCCATGATTTACTTTAAAACAATATGGGGAAGAGTAGTCAGGAAAAAGCAGGTGAGGGTATAAAATGAAATAACTTTGGCCATATGTTAAAAATGTGACCCCAGGTGATGGATAGGTGGGGGTTCATCATGTGATTCTATCATTGTATGTATTTAAAATTTCTAGTAAGTTTAGAATTGGAAGTGAACACTCTTTTAAAGAGGACTTAGTTTTTAAAAAGAAACACCATCATTTGATAAAAACATTAAATGTGATTCATTTTTTTCTTTTAAATATTTGTGTTAATATTCTTCTTCCTATTTCTCAGAACATAAATCACAATTAAAGCTTGCTTTTTTAATTTTCTAACTTTTTGAAAACAATATTTTACAAGATATGCAAAAGTATTGTTTGTTATGCTGTGAATCGTAATTATAATATTTAGAATAATTTTTCTAAGTAGATATCAATTATAAGAACACCTAAACAAAAATGGTCTAATAGGTGGTTGTAAAGCTTTCATCTTCTTTAAGCCTCAAGTAAGCACAATATTGTCCTTTCAATAGAACCAATAACTTCACCTTAATACCAATGGTATACTTCACAGATCTAGAACAAAAACTCTGAAAATTCATCTGGAATAAAAAAAAAAACAAATAGCCTAAACAATTTTGAGAAAGAAAAACAAAGTTGGAGGGATCACAATACCAGATATCAAGCTGTATTATAAAGCCACTGTTTGCAAAACTGCACAAAAACAGACATATAGACCAATGGAACAGAACAGAGAACCCAGAAATTGACCCAAGCCATTATGCTCAATTAATATTTGACAAAGGTAGCAAAAGCATACAGTGGAGTCAAGATGATCTTTTCAAATAAATGGTGTTGGGAAAATTGGACAGATACATGCAAAAAAATGAAACTGGACCACCAACCTTTTTGTGAAATTTATTCACAAAAAATAAACTCAAAATGGATAAAGGACTGAAACGTAAAACAGGAAACCATAAAAATCTAGAAGAATCCATAGGCAGCAAAATATCAGACATATGTCATAGCAATATTTTTAATTATATAGCTCCTAAGACAATGAACTACAATAAACAAATGGGACTACCTCAAAATAAAAAGCTTCTATACACAAAAGAAACCATCAACAAAACAACAAGAAAGCCCACTGCATGGGAGAACATATTTGCCAATGTTATATCCAAAAAGGATTTAATCTCCAAAATTTATAGGGAACTCATACAACTTAACAAAAGGAAGATAAAAAATCCAACCAAAAAATGGGCAAAGGACCTAAATAGACTCCTTATGAAAGAGGACATATAGAAGGCCAAGAGACATATGAAAACATGTTCCAAGTCACTGATTATCCCAGAGATGCAAATCAAAATGACAATATGGTATCATCTCATACCTGTCAGAATGGCTATCATCAACAAATAAATAAACAACAAGTCTTGGCGAGGATGTGGAGAAAAAAAGGGACCCTCGTGCACTGCTGGTGGGAATGCAGACTGGCACAGCCACTGTGGAAAACAGTATGGAGTTTTCTCAAAAAATTAAAAATGGATCTCCTATTCAATCCAATAATCCCACTTCCAGGAATATATCCCAAGAAATCAGAAACGCTGATCAGAAAGGAAACATGCATTCCTATGTTCATAGCAGCACAATTTATAATAATAGCTAAGATTTGTAAACAGCCTAAGTTTACATCAACAGATAAGTGGATTAAAAAACTGTGGTACATCTACACAATGAAATAGAAGGAACTCTTATCATTTGCAACAGCATGGATGTAACTGGAGAGTATTATGCTAAGTAAAATAAGCCAGTGGGAAAAAGATAAATACCACATGATCTCACTCATATGTGGAATATAATGAACAACATAAACTGATGAACTAAAATAGATCCAGAGACATAGAAGCATCAAACAAACCATCCAACCTCAGGGGGAAAGAATGGGAGGGGGGAGAGGGTTTGAAAGATCAACCAAAGGACTTGTATGCATGCATATAAGCATAACCCATGGACACAGTCAATCAGAGGGGGTGGGGGAGAGGTGGGGAGAGTGATGGCATGTGCTGGAGAGGGGGAATGGGAATGAGCAAGTTGAGGGCAATAAAGGAAAAAGGATTCATATGTAATATTTTAAATAATAAAGAATTAAAAAAAACTTCACTTTGAGATTCTTCAACTACTTTAAACAATAAAGAAAATAAAACTGATTATAGGTATAGGTATTAGTATACCTACCGATAAAGATATGTACACTTTGCAAATTCAAACTATATTAGCAACCTGTGAAGTATGAAATAAATGTACACCATTCTATGTTAAATACATTCAAAATATAATACCGTATAACCTTGTAGTAAAAAAAGCACATCTCTAAAAGCTGAATCTGGGGTATCTGGTAGACTGAAATAAAGGAGACCTTCCTGCTAAAAACAAAGAACCTAGATAAAAGAAAAATACATGTTTAAATAGGTAGCTGAATTCAAGAGAATTTGAAATATCAGGAAAATACCAGGAACAAAGAGGAGCAGAGTAAGAAACCAATAGATAAAAGTTCAAATGATCTGTAGAGAAAAGTCAGATCTGATGCACACAGGTGAGGACTAAAACTGGAGGCTGCCTGTGTCCCAGTCCACACCAGCTGCAGGAGTAGACAGTGCTGTCATTCTATGAAAACCTCTCTCCCTACACTTGTATACTTTCCCCTTTGTTGAATGCTGAGAATTTATCATCTCCCGAGGCTCCACAAAGTGTCTCATATTTCATTACTGTGAATTTCCCAGCTTCCTAGATATCTATCCCACAGAACCACTTTTCTTCACAATTCTATTACCACCTTCCAAATGCAAACATTTTCAAGGTACCACTCCGCTCTGTTACTTGATTGAAGCTGAAGATGCTTCCAGTCTCTTTCCCCTTCCCTTCATTGCTGCTCTCTCTCATCCCTTGTTTCACTGGAGGTCCACACAGAATGAGGCCAAGAGACATATGAAAACATGCTCAAAGTCACTGATCATCCCAGAGATGCAAATCAAAACAACAATGAGGTACTATCTCACTGGTTATTGGAAAATACTGGACCCTGAAACATATATAATTATATTAACTAATATCACCCCTATAAATTCAATAAATAAATAATAAAAATAAATAAACTTTAAAAAGATCTTTAACAACAACAAAAAGAAGAAGAAAATACTGGACACTCTGCACTGCTGTGGAGTCTCTGAAGGAAGTCCTTGGGATGGCAGTGGTCTTGGAGCAGCTGTGGGTTTCAGCAATGCCCCCCCCCCAAGCCAGTGCACATTTCCTTCCACCTTCAACCTCTGCCACTAAGAAAAGATGTCTTCAAGGCAGATCATTCCCTCTAATTCTCCCACCACGAAGGTTTCACAAGAAGCTAAATATCACTTCTTCTCAGAGTTTTCCTCAACACCAGCCTGCCCACGCCCGCTGTCATAACTCCAACCCCTGGCTTTCCCAGTAATCTACTCAAGCTTATGCTCTGAGTCTGCTTTCCCCTGTGCACCTGCTGACACCCTTCCACTCTGCTGACTTTCATCATGAAACCCCTGCCCATGCATTGAAGCAAGTCTCACTTTTTCTCAGCTTTCTTCTCAAAACACAGCTTTCCTACAAAAAAACATTTCTAAGCTCAGAAAAAAAAAAAAAAAGATTCCTCAGAATGTCAACGTTGTTAAACAAGTTTGGGCTGCACAACTTTGTCTGGGAATTACATGTTAGTCATATAACATAAATTAAATACCACACTGATGATGAGCTGTTACTGAGGAAGCAGGTTGGCAGCATACTGAAGTATTTCCATGAAAGTGAGGGATTGTACTCTTTGCGACCCTGAAAATAATCTTAGTGGAGGAGTTATAGGGACCAGTGCTCAAGGAAATGGTTACTTTTTTTCTTTCATTCTGTCCAAACACTGTCATCCAACCCATGCTAGTTGTTACCTACTATGTATAAGTACTATGTGAAACCCTGGGTGTGCCAAGAAAACTGCTCTGCTCCTGAGGCCTCAACTGAGGTCAGAGGGAGAGGCACAGGAGTTCAAGGATGATGGGTACCATGTAAGTGCTACAATAAAGGCATGCATTGGGCTGTGGATGCCAAGAAAGGGCATGCCTAATTAACAAGGGAAAGTAATATGTGGAGTATGGTATTCGGGAATGGTCGGCAAACTATGGCTCTCAAGCCGCGCAGTTTGCTGCTCTGTTCACTAATGAGTTTACCGACCACTGACCTAGATTCTTGATTCTAATAATTACAGCCTGGTGTTGTTCCTTGTGATTAAGCCCTTATCCCAGTGGTTGGCAAACTCATTAGTCGACAGAGGGGCACACCACAGCTCACGAGCCACATGTGGCTCTCGAGCCACAGTTTGCCAACCACTGGTATAGGGGCATAAATGGTGATGGGGAAAAATAAAATAAAGAAAAAGAAGAATACAAGGGAAAGAAACAAAGTAAACTGAGAGAAGGGAGAGCCCCAATAAAGAAAACATTTAAGCAGAGTTCAGAAGCATCAGGAAGATTCTTCCAAGAGGACTGAGATTGGAGGGCACTCTAGACTTGTCTGTGTAAACCACAGACAACTGCTGACTCCTGGGAACTCAGAAAGGATAGGTGAGGTTTAGAGTTCTCAATGCATAGGAGGATGGAGAGAGATGGAGGATGAGGCTGGAGGAATAAGCAAAAGAGGTACAACTTTAAGCCATAATCAACTTCACAAACTAAAATCAAGGATTTTAACAGGAGCTATTGAGACCCAAGAGCGTCGCTCATCGTATCTTGTAAATACAGATAACTCACTGTGGCTTTTCTGTTAATGTAAAGACCCTAACTATAGTGAGGATTGATTTTTCTCTTTATTGACTTGGTTAAAATGAAATAATTGTAATTGTTACATTTCATTTAAAGCCTTAGGAGGAAAAATCTTTTGGAAGAAAAACCTTTGTATTTAATTATTTCATTAAAACTCTGATGTTTATAACACTTTATAAAACAGATTCTGCTGGGAAGAAAATAGAATAGTTGTTGAAAGAATGGGAGTAGGATTTAAAATTTACTGCAGCCGAGACCAGTTTGGTTCAGTGGATAGAGCGTCGGCTTGCAGACTGAAAGGCCCCAAGTTCAATTCCAGTCGGGGCATGTGCCTTGCTTGTGGGAACATCTCTACTGCGGGGCGTGCAGGAGGCGGCTGATCGATGTATCTCCACATGCAAAAGAATAAAGTCAGACCCTAAACTCACATGATATACAAAATGAGCTAAAAATAGATCGAAGACCTAATATAAAACTAAACTTCTAAAAAAAAAAGGTGTAAATCGTCATGGCCCTGACTAGGCAATCAAAAACACAACAATAAAAGGAAAGATAAAATAGACATCTTAGCCCAGCAAAGTGGCTCAGTAGTGTCAACCCATGAGCCAAAAGTTCACTGGTTTGATTACTGGACACAGCACATGCCCAGATTGCAGGCTTGCTTTCCAGTAGAGGCATGAAGGAGGCAGCCAATCAATGTGTCTCTCTCATCAATGTTTCTCTCTCTAAAATCAATTAAAAAAAGATATCATCA
Organism: Lasiurus borealis; assembly: GCA_004026805.1. NCBI lineage: Eukaryota > Metazoa > Chordata > Mammalia > Chiroptera > Vespertilionidae > Lasiurus > Lasiurus borealis. The sequence continues at coordinate 11,834 of PVJN01025656.1, read as the reverse complement.
AAATAAATGACTTTTTATCTTTCAAAGGATATCATCAAGATAAGGCAATCCATACAAGAAGAGAAAAAGTTTGCAAATCATATATTTGATAAGGAGCTTATACCTTAATTATGCAAAGAATCCCTACAATTCAATAATAAAGATACTTCAGACCATAGCAGGATAGGTCAGTTGGGTAGAGCGTCGCCCTGATATGTGGTTTCAATCCCTAGTTAGGACACATACTGGAATCAACCAATAAATGCAACAATAAATTTAAGTTTCTCTCTCTCTCTCTCTCTCTCTCTCTCTCTCTCTCTCTCTCTCTTTCTTTCTCTCTTTCTCTCTCTCTCAAATAAATTTTTAAAAGTTAAAAAAGGACACCCCAAATATGGACAAAAAATTTGAAAGTTCATTTCTCCAAAGAAGACATACAAATGACTGAATACATGCATTAGCCATCAGAAAAATGGAAATACCACTTCATACCCACTAGGATGACTATCATCAAATTGACATATAGTAAAAAATGTTGGCAACAATGTAGAGGAAATGAGACCATCATACACTTCTGGTGGGAATATAAATTCCTCAATATACTAAAACATGGAGGCACAAGATTACATAGAAATTCTATTATTAGGTATATGAACATGGAGGCACAAGATTACATAGAAATTCTATTATTAGGTATATGCTTATGAGAAATTAAACATATATCCACTCAAAATCCTGTACAAACATTCATAGAAGCATTATTCATAATAGCCAAACAGTGGAAACAACCCAAATGTGTATCAACTGATAATGGATAAACAAAATGGGATATAACCATATGATATCATATTATTTAGTAATAAAAAATAAAGTGCTATGATAAATGCTACAACATGGATAACCTTGAAAACATTATCCTAAGTAAAAGAAACTGTTACAGAGAACAACATATTATATGATTCCATGTAAATGAAATGTCTAGAATAGGCAAATTGATAGATAGAACATAGACTAGTGGTTACCTAGCCTGGGGGATGGGGGAGGGAAAAAGGGGGAGTTGTGATAAAATAGGGAATAGCTGCTAATGGGTACGGGATTTATAGAGTGAAGAAAATGTCTTATAAGTTCTGCTAGTGATGATTGTACAACTTTGTGAACATAAAAAAAGACACATTGAATTGTATACTTTAAATTAAAAAAAAAAGAATGGGATGAAATGTTTCTCAGCTAAATGGATAGGAACTGTCACGCTGGCAAAAGCTTAGCTAAGAGGCTACATAGAAGTATATTGCCCATCATCTCACTAGATTCAGCAAATGCATCTGAGAGCATCTAATGTGTGACCTACAATTTCCCAACCGTAGGCCTCCAAGACCTATAGTTATCATCATTAAATTTCATTAGTGTCTTTTAGCCCATTAGATTCCATATTACTACTACAGGTCCCTAAAATTCAGCTTTGTAGAGAAAAAAAATATAATAAGCTAGAAATAGGTGGGTGGGTGGGGGAGGGAAGACATAAAAAAGTCTCCTCATAAGAGGACTATTTATAAAGTTTGTACACTGTTGTTATTAAGAAGTTAGTATTTTATTAAACTTAGGATAAACATACACAACACAAAAATCGTAGTCTTCCAAAAGTTTGCATTACCTTGAAAGGAAACCCAGAAGCTGTTTTATTTTCAAATACTAGGTTCATCTTATAAAGAAATATTTGCTAAATATTTCAAAAATGTTTTCTATTTAAGAGAAACCTTTATAAGACATTTTTGTAAATAATGAGAATTTCTTTTCCCTCAAGGGAATAATTTCTACTTCAGTGTTTCTAAGAATACACAGGGTTAAAACCCTGTAAAACAGATTTTTCTCACAGTTGGGGGGAGAGCAAAACACCACAAATAGGAAACCAGACAGCTAGAGGGTCAAAACACTACACTTCCAGGTCAGACTTCTGGTTGCAATTAAGTAACATTCCTTCAAATATTTGTAAGGAAATCATATTTTGGGTGTCTCCTTTCAGGCCTTGTAACTGGTATTTTCTTTAGTAGCAACTTACATTTGTAGGTATATCCATATTTTTTATTAAATAGACACGGAGACATACAAGAATACACATTTTTGTGTACATACACACTGACCTCTGACCCAGGAATTGCAATCTTGGCCTTAAAGCTAAAAGTAGCATCTCTTCTAGGCATTCATTTTTTATGTTTGAGATTATGTGGAGCTAGTTTGCTTTTTGCTTAACGTTGACATAGATAATTTTCTCAAGATATTTCAGAAAATAGGTTAAGTTTCCCATTAAATAAATAGTTCATGATCAAAAAGTTAAAATAAATTTGAAAGTGATTGGTATTTAGGCTCCAGGTAATAACAGCACTGTGGTAGAACAACAAATATAAACAAGCTCCACAATTAATGTAACTGAGCAGTTATTAAATAAGCCTCTACTCAACTCCCTGGGAACAGCCCAGGGGTTCAAACTGCTTCACAAACACCCACCTCACTCAAAAATCTGTGGCCAATTCATTGAAGAACAATATAAATGTCTACTGTACCAAAGGGAATGAAGACTCCCTGCCCAGTTTACAAAAGTTATTATAGTGATTATAAATTTGTTATAAACAATTGAAGTGGTAAACTAAACATAGTAACTATAAAAAATATATAATTTTAGATTCTCCAATTTTTTTCTAAATAATTCAAATAATTAGGGTGCCATGTTAGGAAATTTGAAAATTAAAGCTCTCTGGTTTTGAATCATCATTTGGGTTGCAGCCTCCAAAATTCCCAAGAGATTTCATTAGCAAACCTCAGTCCCAAAGCATTACACCAGTGTGTTCTCCCACACTAAGGCCTGTTCACTCATCCTCTGCACCCTTCAAAATTAAAGGTTCTCATATTTATTCTGCTAGATAACTACTATCTATTTTCTCTCTCAAGCTCCCTGATGGCTATTAATATTAACAATGTGAAACTCACTTATTACGAATTTTAAAATCTTGGCATTGTGATTGGAGAGGCTGGCCAAAGGAAAGGAATGTAAAGGGAACAGACAAGCTGGTAAATGCTATAGGCACTTCCAGTCATGAAGGGCTATTGCTATAGTGTAATGAACATAGACCTCCCGAGAAACAAGTAGTGCATGCCAAGGTAAATAGTTTCCACTAAACTTTGTCATGCCACACATTAAAAAATTACATGCCACACATTAAAAAATTATATGCCACACCTCTGAGAATGGGCGGCAGCTTTATGAGTAGTTACTGTGGAGAGGAAAGCTTTTATCTTTATTATCTGTCAGACAAAGGAGAGGTTGCCACTTCTTAAAATTTTATCTGCGATATGCCAAAGGAAAGTATAATTTTGTAGGGGGGGTCTCACTATCTTTTTTGTGCCTCCTACCCTTCATTTGCCCTTATCCTAGAAACATACACATACATACATGTGAGTGCACGTGCGCGCACATACACACACAAAATATGGCAGCCAACCCATTCAAACAATATAAAGGCAGTGTCCTAGGGGACACATTCCCAAAATGCTGGAATAAACCACAATATTCCCTGGGTGAAGTAGGAGAATATAGGTTTCCTATCTGGCTGTCATCATTTCAAATATCATGACAAAACAAAGAGATCACCAATATAATGGTTTGCCACAGCTCTGTGATAAGCAGGTGACTTCCTCTCCATTACTTTTCCCACTTCCAGCAGGGCAGAGTTGTCACAAGCTCTATCTGACTACAAACAGAATTTGTCTTTGAAATATCTAGTAATAAATTGCCAATCTTCATTATGTTTCAGAGAGCTGTCAGGACAACTCCTAAAACAAAAAGTTTGCAACCATTTTAATCAAAGATTTTTCTAGAATCCAAGAAAGTTGGATACTGGAAATTTGGTGAAATTGTCCTGAATTTTCCAGTTACAGAATATGCAGAAATTTGGGAGCAGAGTTTGGATGTAAATAAGCCCAAGCAGATTGAGAAAAACTAAGGTTGCATCATCATAAAAGCCCCAACAGAATTGGCATTGAAATTTGAAACTAAGCAATGGCAATATAAATTTTGTTTTATGAGGGAAAATCATTGTCTTTATATATGGGGCTGGGATAAAGGGAGAAGGGTAGAGTAGGAGAGAAAGCAGATTACTCACACGCCAGCAGAATCGATCTAAAAAGGATTATACTAACATCAAAAGGTCTTCAAGCTACTTCAAATTGACAATCTCTTGGTGAGATGAAAAGAATCCTAACCTTTTTTTAAAAAAAAGCTTCATACATCAAGTTTGTGTCTCTGTGTGTTTTAATTTCTTATAAAACTAACAGTAAGTAAAAGATCATTCTGTAATTCTGGCAAGGCCCATAACAGGTGACTATGACAAGTGGGAATCTTAGCCCTAAAAGTTTAGGTATTTTGTTTTCATTTATTGGAATAATTGGTTAGCTAAGTCTGCCCAGTTTTTAAGAATACAAACCTTGAGTTGTCATTGCTTCTTTAGCACACTTTTTGTAAAAAGTATAAACCTTCAAGTTTTACAAATTGTCCATCCCTGGAAAAATAATCTTTGTGAAACTGTGGCACATTCACCAGAGGGCTTATAGGCACTTGCTTTCATTACTGCCCTTTTAAGCTTCTCATGTGTGGATGAAAGGTTACAAATGTTTTGATTGAGTACATTATGGGAAGAAATGTAAATAATAACCAAAGCTATTAAAACAGATGTGAAAAGAGAAAACACATGTTTCCACGGTGCCCTAGGATAGGTCTAGTGCAACCCGTTTCTGTTTGCAAAGAGCTGTGAATAGGAAAAAACAATGTCTAAATATTAAGAATGGTTACCAGAACATCAGGTAATTGAAAACCTGTTGTGCTGTTTTACTGTTTATAAAACTACATGAGTGCTCAGTTCCTCCTCTCTCAGCCGTACACAGCGACTCTGAGAGGCAGCGAAGTTCCTCCATTGCTGTGACTGGAGTGTGTTCCATTCCTCTGACTGGGGTGCAGAGCGACAGGAACAAATGCCAGCACTCCATGGAAACGGCAGACACACACCACCAGGGGATGTTGAAGTTAGTTGTATTTGTCAAGGGCTTTGTCAGGGAGATCAGTTGTTGAAGATACAGCAAGTTTCACTGCTGTTGATGTAAAAGAAAAAGAGGATACTGTCAATGGATAAGGCCAGAGCAAGCTTTCACTGTCCTCTTGGAAAATGCCTGATGGTGTAGGTGGAGGAAGGGCTAGGCTCCAAAAGAAAAGTATTTCACTTTCAAAATTTATTTTAACTAGGAAAAGGCCCTGTTTTCAGTGGGCTGGGAAAATAAATACAAACCAAAACCAACAGTCCATATACAACTTTGTACACAGGGGGCCACTGAGGAGAAGCGCTCACAATCAGGCCTGTGTCTGCAGAGTGAAGAGAAAGCTTTCTTTGGCAGGTACCAGGCATCGGGTGTGGGGGAAAAAGGGGAATATTTCACAGACAGAGGGAAGAATAGGAAGAACTTGCTTGCTTTGGCAATTCTCATCTTTTTCTTCTCTTGTTCTGTGCACACCCACTGATTTCCTAACATGGTGGTAATGTGCCCCACCGCAGAATGCTGCGTGGGTGTCGAGGAAGAGAGAGGAAGCCTGGTAATTTAGCCCCAAACATTTGCAGAGGATACCTTGGATGCCACAAAGGAACGAGCAGACAGCTACACACTTTGGACAGAGATTTAAGCTAAGATTTTAGAGGCGCTTTCAGCTTAGAAGAAAAGCCAAGGGAGCGGGGGTAAAGCCACTGCAAACCGAAACCACGGTACCCAGGAAAATTTAATTTATTTTATGGCATTTTCCAAAGGACTGGGTTTTTTAGATGTTAACTACAAGGGAAAAGGTTATACAGAATAGGATAATAGGCAATAAAAAAAAAAGTACTGTTCCACAAACACAAAATGTAGTGAACCCCTAGTATCTAGACAATGCATTAAAATAAGCGTTTGGAGCTGGAAGATAAGCTCTATTTTGGAGTCCATTCTTCCAACCTGTAATCAGAAAACAGAAGACATAAAATCTAAAATAAAGATGGCCACATGGTAGCTCAAGCAGGACAATGCTCCTGGCTTCCCTGTGTTAATGGAAGGACAACTTTGTTTTCATGATTAGAGAAAAACTGAATTAAAAGAAAACACACACATACACTTTTCCATAACAGGGATAACAAAGCAGGGAAGACAAACCAGACATCAGACAGGCATGTTTTCATACTGCCTCTGACACTTAATAGTTTAGTGACACTTAATAGTTATGTGAGCAAGTTGCTGGGACTCTGAATCTGGTATGCCTCTTCAGTACAGGGTTAATTAAGAATGTTGGCTGGAAAGGGCTGCCAGAGTTCTGCTATGGCTCTGTGGAAGACCCAGCACCCAGCAGGTTGAAGGCCAGTAACATAGTGACAGGTGAGTAGCAGAGTTGTAGTAATGCTCAAGAACACGTAGGATGGGATAGGATTGGAGAGAAAGGATCTTTAATCCCTAGCTGCAGAAAAGTCAGAAGGTATTGCAGCTAATTTTACACTGGGGAAGATGTGGTTTTGACTTTCTGAAACCAAATGAGAAAAACCATTTAAAAATCTGTAACTCAGAGGCCACTTTCACCTCTGCCTATTGTTAAAGGGGAAAGAGATGTTGCAATGGAAGCATGCCCCAAACGCCTTGGCAACAAACATGTCATCAGTGAGTAGAAACTACCATTAATTCTTTTACTTCTTCCAAAGTTAAGTGCACTCCTCCTGAGTGACAGGCTCCACATGGGGTGCTGGATAGGACAAGACCCTTACCTCGGGGAGTCAGGGAACCATGAGTGCTATTACTGTCCAGGGAGGACCAGGCAAGTGGGAAAGGAAGGACCAGCTTCCTGAGAAAGACCATGCATGGAATCGGAATAGGCTCTTCAGGATAAGTAACAACCGAGCACTTGCCTGTAAGGTAAGGAGCTGGCCCAATGGAGTGGGAAGAGAAGCAGCAGCATGTGCAAAGGTCCAGAGGTGAGATGTCAAGATGTTCAGTGCCTGTCGGTTAGGTTCAGTGACAATGAAGCTCCTCCCCATAGGAAGAGAGGCCCCTCCTGAACTCAGCTGTCCACAGGTCCAGGCGCAGAACTGCCACAGTCTCTGGGTACTGGGACGCTGTTTGTCCAGCATTCTCCTAAACAGCCAAACAGCTTGGTGCCTGAACCTGGGACTAAAGTGTTTGCCACCTCCATCCTTACAAGGTCATTTTTATGCTTGCTCAATGGGAGGGCTGGGGTCCCTCTGGAATGCAGCTACAGGGTACATGAACTATACCTGAGGCAAGCATACCTACTAAAGGATGCTAGGAAGCAGACAATCAGTGTGCATGCTTATCTATGTAAAATTGTCAACTTTTGCTAAGTGACTGCCCTGTATTCCCAGGGACCCCTGCATAATGGTGGAAGCCCAATGTAGGGAGAACACTGCTACTCAGAAACAGTTCTGAATGAACTGCCACCTTGGAGGTAGGGCCACTCAGGGAGAGAGAATTAGTTGCTGGGAAGGCTGATGATTAGGACAGGAGGGTTGTCTAAAGATCACCAATAGAGTGGGTGGATCACATGGTAATGGAGTTGCCCAAAATTTGCAGTCAATTAAAGCCCATGGCTGGACAAGACATTTGGTCCACTGGAGAACATGAACTTATGGAAACCTTGATAGAAACCCTGTCAGGGGCTTGACTCAAGACATTTTCAGCTTATTTGTTTAGTAATTATATCCACAATTCAAAATAAGAGGGAGAACATACTTGGGTCCTACTTAAACTGTATATCATGAGCTGAATTATGTCTCCCCAAAACTTGTATGTTGAAGTCCTAACCCTCAGAGCTTCAGAATGTGACTGTATTTGGATATAGGATCTTAAAAAATAGTTAAATTAAAAGAGGTGGCTAGTGTACTTTTAAGAGGAGCAAATTAAGACACAGACATGTATAGAGGATGAGTCTGAAGACACAGGGAGAAGATGGCCATCTGCAAGCCCAGGAGAGAAGCCTGAGAAGAAACCAAGCCTGCCAACTCCTTGATCTCAGACTTCAGCCTCCAGAACTGTGAGAAAATAAATTTCTGTTCTTTAAGGCACATATTCTGTGTGTGTTTTTAATACGCTTTTGTTGATTTTTTAGGAAGAGAGAGAAACATTGATGATAGAAAAGTCGATTGGTTGGCCATGTCCCTCATTCCCCTTACCATGGACTGAACACGCAACCCACCAACAGGGAATGAAACCCATGACCTCTTGGAGCATGGGGTGATGCTTAACCTAGTGGGCCACACTGGCCAGGGCTTGTGTCTTTTAGTATGACAGCTCTAGTAATGTAACACACTGTATAAGAGAAAAAAAAATCCAGACGTGGTGAACAAGGTCCTGGCTTGGACTACCTGAAAGAGAGCCACAGGGTCTCACCAGTCCCTGGTTCAAAACAGTTCTCAGACCCATGTCTTTTTTAATGAATAAAGCCAGGCATCTCTCAAGTAAGGATGCATCAATAATTCTGCAGATACATTTATAAACCTTCCATTTGGGACCTGTAGCTTTCCACCAGGATACCTGCACATTGAGAAAAGGACAACATCTAGAACTTTTTAGGATGACTGGGCACAGGCTCTAAGAGAATGCTAATTCTTGGGATTCCTCAATGTCACTGTGATCCATAGAAATTTAGTTAACCTCAATATGTGCAGTTGTTTTCTTAGTTGCTGAGTATATACTTGGAATAGAATCTACACTTGGACCCCATTTCTCCTGGAGGGAGTGTTATGGTGATGAAGGACCTGAGGAAAGTCTTTGGAGTTCCTCTCTGCATCAGAGCTATAAACTAGGAGCAGTCCTGACCCCTGAAAATCAAAGAGACTGTGCCACCATCAAAAACTAAAAAATTAGAAAGAAACCAAGATGGCGGCATAGGTGAACATCTAAACTGCTGCCTTGCACAACAATTTCAAAACTACAACTAAAAGACAGACGGACATCAACCAGAACCACAGGAAAGCTGGCTGAGTAGAAATTCTACACCTAGAAGTAAAGAGAGGGGCTCATGGAGACTCAGAGGAGCTGAAAAAAGCTGAGGTATAGAGATACATGTGTGGAAAGAAGGGGCAGAGTGCCTGGCAGGCTTCCTCTAGTGGGAGGGCAATGGAAACTCCCAACTGCACTGAATCCCTCTTCTGACTGCACTGAACCCCAGTTCCGGGCAAGACTCATATGGAGAAGTCTGTACTACTGTGAAAAGGGAGGAGTGCAGGGAAACTTAGGGGAACCAAGAAAGGCAGAGGTCTGAAGAAGCATGCGAAAGTGCGCACACAGAGGGCTGACTACTGATTGTACTACTGGCTTTCTCTAGCGGGAGGAAGACAGAAGCTCTCAACTGGACTGCAATCCAGGTCGGACTGCACAGGGTCGAGACCCTGGGGACGCAGACTAATATGGGTCCCCAGAGTGCACGGAAACTCAGGGGAGCAGGAAAGGCAGAGATCTGGAGGCGAGCATGCCTGCGCACAGAGAGGGCTACAGCGATTACCAAGGGACAATGAGACCAGGGGCTGACTGGAAGCCAAGGCTGTCTGCCCCAACCTGAAACTCTGCCCCATTCAAGCCAAGCGAGCACAGAGGCTTTTGCAGTCTTGAAAGTCTTAAGGTGGAGTCCAGCACAGAAATTCTCCTGGTGTTGACACAGCTGATCCTCACAACCAATTGGGCTGGAGGTCAATCCCCCCAGTGATACCAACAACAATAAAGACTTAACTACAACAAGGCTGTACACACAGTTCACAAAGGAGTGCATCAAGAGAGTCCACATCAGGTAAGTAGGGAGGGGGAGCTACTGGGCCATATAGGACACCTAGCACACAAAGCTACTCTACCAACTCAGGGAAGCAGTGAAAATGAGGAGACAAAGGAACAGATCACAAACAAAAGAAATGAAGGAAAACAAATGACTGGATATAGAGTTCAAAACCACAGTTATAAGATTTTTCAAGAATTTCCTAGAAAAGATGGATAAATTTAGCGAGACCCAAGAGGAGATGAAAAAGAACCAACTAGAAATTAAATATACACTGACTGAAATAAAAAATATTATACAGAGAACTAATAGCAGACTAGAGGAAGGCAAGAATCGAGTCGAAGATTTGAAATATAAAGAATCAGAAAACACTCAACTAGAAAAGAAGAAGAAAATAGAATCCAAAAATGTGAAGATAATATAAGAAGCCTCTAGGACAGCTTCAAGCATACCAACATCAGAATTGTGGGGGTGCTAGAAGAAGAGAGAGAGAGCAAGATACTGAAAACCTACTTAAATAATGACTGAAAACTTCCCATATCTGGTAAAAGAAATAGACTTACAAGTTCAGGAAGCATACAGAACTCCATATAAAAGGAATCCAAAGAGGACTACACAAAGACACATCATAATTAAAATACCAAGAGCAAAAGACAAAAAGAGAATATTAAAAGCAGCAAGAGAAAAACAGTTCATTACCTACAAGGGAGCACCCATACGACTGTAGCTGATTTCTCAACAGAAATGATGCAGGCCAGACGGGAATGACAAGAAATATTCAACGTGATGAATAGCAAGAACCTACAACCAAGATTACTCTACCCAGCAAAGCTATCATTCAGAATTGAAGGGCAGATAAAGAGCTTCACAGATAAGAAAAAGTTAAAGGAGTTCATCACCACCAAACCAGTATTATATGAAATGCTGAAAGGTACTCTTTAAGAAGAGGAAGAAGAAAAAGGTAAAGATAAAAATTATGAACAACAAATACATATCTATCAATAAGTGAATCTAAAAATCAAGTGAATTAAAAATCTGATGAACAGAATAAAATGGTGAATATAATAGAATCAGGGGCATAGAAAGGAAGTAGACTGACAATTCTCAGGGGGACGGGGTGAGGGAGGTGAAGGGAGAGACTGGACAAAAATCATACACCTATGGATGAGGAGAGTGCAGAAAGATAAGGGCAGAAGGTGGAGTGGGAGCAAGGTGGAGGGGAGCTATGGGGAGAAAAAAGAGGAACAATTATAATATCTGAACAATAAAGATTTATAAAAAAATAAAAGTTTACTATAAAAAAAACTCAAAATATCCAAGAATAGTTTTTCATATACTTTTCTTATTTAACTTACCTCTTTGATATAAGTAGAAGACAAATGATCTTAGAGAATGATGATGGAGTAATGCAGGTTTAATTATGCATGCATTCTTCTAGAGGTAGGTGGTCTCTCAAATGGAGCACTATAGTGCCTAGCATTAGCAATACAGAGCTGGTAAAATCTGATGTTTCTATCTCAGTGAGCAGAAAACTCAGAAGCAGGTTGCTATCTATAGACGGAATACCACACAGTTTCATTGTATGCTTCACTGCTCCATTAACATTCTGTTTCAGTAACAAGAGTAGTCCACAGGGACCTTGATTATCTCACTACCTTACAGGCCATTGTTCTGGTCTACTACATTGAGAGCATTATGGTTAAGACTTACAGAGCAGAAGGAGGCATGTATTCTAGATATCATGGTAGGACACAGGCATGTCATATAGTGATAAATGAAACCTATGAAAATACAGTTTCTAAATATCCCATGGTCTGGAGCATGTGAAAGAGTACATCCAAAAGGGAAGTCAAGTTTTTGCACTGTTTTTACTACTAAGAAATAAGCACAAACACTGATGGGTATGTTTGCATATTTCCCTGACCCATATACATGATCTGAAAGGTTGGGTGACCAGTTTACTAATAGAAAAAAATTTATGCCTGGTTAATCAATGGCTTTTCCCAATAGATGGCATCAGCCA
>PVJN01025655.1:0-29803 GCA_004026805.1 Lasiurus borealis | reverse complement strand
GGGAGAGGGATAGAGAGTTAGAAACATCGATGAGAGAGAGACATCAATCAGCCGCCTCCTGCACACCCCACAGTGGAGATGTGCCCACCAGCAAGGTCCATGCCCTTGACCGGAATCAAACCTGGGACCTTTCAGTCCACAGGCCGACGCTCTATCCACTGAGCCACACTGGTCTCGGCGTGGTGGGACTCTTTAAATGACACAATCTGGGGGTGGGGGGTGGGGGGGCAATGGGAAGACATGTATACATGTAACACATTAATAAAAAAGAAAGAAAAGAAATAAATGAATGAATGAATGAATGAATGAATGATACAGTCTCACGCTGCCAAACTGCGCGAGAGGGATCTTTTTCCCACCGCTGCATGGGGCAGCAGATGGAACAAGGCAGGCATGGCCCTGTGAAAGAGCCGGCGGAGGCCAGGCGGCTTTCGCAAGGAACCTGGGAACCTTCGGAGCGCAGCGAGGCGGCGTCCCCCCTGCAGCCACCAGCCAGGCAAAAGCAGAGCCCGGGGCGCTGGGATGAGCCGGTGTCCTGCCCCGGCTCGCTCACGCTTTCTCCTTTTTCGGTGACATTACACCTTGTGAGTCTCCCTGTAGGCAGCGATCGTCCTCCTGAATAATGCAGGGCCACTGAGGCCAGAGCCCTCCGAGGGACCCACTGCAGATCAACAGCGCGCCCTGGTGGCGAACTCTAAGACGACTTCCCCTTCCCATCCTCACCGACTCTGGATGCAGCAGGAGAGACTCCACCTGTCCCAGTGGGTGGGACATGGAATTAGAGAGAAAAGGGGCCTTGCTAGCGAGGCCTCACCATTCCACTGGCATGTACACAGTCGGGCCGTGTGCCAGGCACGGAGCCAGGCCTCACAGAGGATGGAAGGAGCAAGGCGCCCTGTTCCATCAGATAGAGGGGCTACAGGGGACAAGAGCGGGACCTGATAGAGCAGCGGTTCTCAACCTGTGGGTCGCGACCCCGGTGGGGGTCAAACAAACAAAACACAGGGGTCGCCTAAAGCCATCGGAAAATACACAATGCGTATCAGGTATTTACATTCCGAATCATAACTGTAGCAAAATTACAGTTCTGAAGTAGCCACCAAAATTATCTTTTGGTTTGGGGTCACCGCAACACGAGGAACTATATTGTGGGGTCACAGCACTAGAAAGGTTGAGAACAGCTGTGATAGAGACCAGAGGAGCCGGCCACAGCACCCGAGACACCCCAGTGTGCATCAGAGCGAAAGCTGCCGCCGTTCTAAGAGCAGGTCATATCCATCGAGGTCACCCTGATTGAGGCCCTTTGCACCGTCTAAAGCCGCTTCTCTCAGCGCTTCCAACGTCACAGAGCCTCTGAGCGTCTGCTGAAACCGGTGGACGCTCCGGAAAATACCCGTTACATGCAGCAATGGGCGCACACCATTCCCGTCGAGCATAGTCCAGGCTCCGCCCAGCCGGTGCTGCTCGGCGGTTGAGCATCGACCCATGAACCAGGCCATGGTTCAATTCCCGGGTTTCGGGCTTGATCCCCAGTAGGGGGCACGGAGGGGGCAGCCGACCGTATTTCTCTCTCTCATTGATGCTTCTTCCTCTCTATCCCTTTCCCTTCCTTTCTCTCTAACATCAATTTTTTTAATATATTTTATTGATTTTTACAGAGAGAAAGGGAGATAGAAAGTCAGAAACATCGATGAGAGAGAGAGACATCGATCAGCTGCCTCCTGCACGCCCCACACTGGGGATGTACCCCACAACCAAGATACATGCCCCCGACCAGAATCGCAGGCCGACGCTCTATCAACTAAGCCAAACCGGTCTCGGCCTAACATCAATTTTTAAAACATTTTTTAAAGAGTCCTTCAGACCCCACCATGCTCCTCCAAGCACCCCACCAAGGGGCTCTGATCTCGAGGTTCCTTCCCTCCTGATGACCTGGAAACGATCTTCCCTCTCTCTTCAGCAGAGGAGGGAATCGATCTGATTCTCCACCTTCAAGCAGCTCACCGTGTGCCTGGGCAGATGGGGGCGTTCTCACAGATACCCCAAAGCAGGCATTGAAAACCCCGGCCCACGGTCCATTCTCGGTTAAGTACCTGAAAGATGAGTACCCACAACTGAGAAGACCGCGTTTATTTGTGGAGGACGGAAATACAGAGCGCCGGGGAAGAGATGGAGATGGAGCTCGCCTCCTAGAGAGATGCACAGTAAGTCTGTTTATTACCAAGGAAACACACACAGCAGGGAGCCAGGGGCTGGGTCCCGCGGGCCTGTGCTTCCGCGCTGAGCCACCAGAGGGCAGTGTCACAGTGCTGCTATTTTAGAAGTTTGCTTTTGGTTTTCTCTACCGCCCACAGGGCTCGGCAAGGTCTTTTTAATAAAGTTTCCAGCATCGGAGGGCTGGGCCGGCTCTCAGCGTGCCTAAGGCCCTGGCACAGGAAACACTCTCGGCCGGGAGCGAGGCTGCAGCGTTGGAATGGAGGGACAAGAAGACAGTTTCCACATTGGCCCTCCCCTGCCCCGCTCCCAGTCCTCCCAGAGCTGCGGGCTCCCTTTCAGCGGGGTGTGTCTCGGGGTGCCTTCTCTGAGAGGACCTGGGAGTCACCAAACTCAAAACGACCGCCCATCTCTCGATCACGTGCGTCCATTCCAATGCTCTCGACAGCATTCGCCTGGACGTCCATGTTTTGGTCCGATGCCCCAGCTACACAGCCATCTCCAGGAAGCCAGGGGGACCCCCAGGCCAAGGACTGAGCCCGGCCCAGAGCGCGCCCCTATGTGCTCAGAGAGTGACCCCGGGGTCAAGGTTGCAGGCTCAATCCCCAGGGTGGGGTGCACAGGAAGCAGCCAATCAATGATTTTATTTCATCATTAATGTTTCCATCTCTCTCTCCCTCTCCCTTCCTCTCTCTGAAATCACTTAAAATATAGAATCACTTGTTTTTTTTAAGTCAATGGGGGGGGGAAATACACCAAGTAGCCAGATGATGATGATCTCTGAACGCATAATAACCTGGCCACTCAGTCTATCCAAGAAAGGGCTGATATGCAAATTGTCCCCTTGACCAGGAGTTTGACCAGCAGGCAGGCCAGCCGACTGCCCATGTGCCCTCTCCCTGGCCAGGCTGGCCGGACCCCACCCATGTACGAATTCATACAGTGGTTCTCAACCTTCCTAAGGCTGAGACCCTTGCATACAGTTCCTCATGGGGTGGTGACCCCCAACCATGAAATGTTGCTACTGTGATGCATCGTGATGTCAATATCTGCATTTTCCAATGGTCTTAGGTGACCCCTGTGAAAGGGTTGTTCGACCCCCAAAGGGGTCTCGACCCACAGGTTGAGAACCGCTGCTCTAATATGTGTGTGTGTGTGTGTTTGTGTGTGTGTGTATAGAGAGGGGGGGGGCAGATTATTATGCGTTCAGAGATCATAATAATCTAGCCGCTCAGTGTATACCCTCAGGTGAGAATTAACAACAACAACAAGTCGGGGCCATTAATACCTTGAACCTGCCCACTTTCTGAGCCCCCGGGAGGGTTGGCCAGCGCTGGCAGCACTTTGCCACAGAATCCTGGCTCCAGCATGACGGCCTGCTCTACCACCGCAGCTCTAAGCCAGGAAAGACCTTAGAAATGGATCAGTGCCCTGCACCAAGTCCCGGCTATCCCGCTTACCAGCTGTATGACGCCGGGATATTGCCTTACCCGTCTGTGCCTTAAAGACACAGTGAAAAAGAGACAGCACCACTCTCCTAGGGCAGCCGTGGCAATTCTATAAGTTACTCTACCTAAAGCACCGACCGGGACCTCGGAAATACTGTACAGTGGTACCTCGAGATACGAGTTTAATTCTTTCCGTCACCTTGAGGTGTGGGAAACTATGAGACGCTCGAGTCGTGGTAAACTGGTGGGTCGTGTGCAGCCGGCCGATCCTCTCGCGATGACTCCTATCTCAACTGTTGCTCGTATTTCAAAGCAAAAATCGCTCGCTCGATGGCTCGTATCTCAAACATCTCGTATGTTAGGGCACTCGTATCTCGAGGTACCACTGTATCGGTGTTTGCCACACTGTTCTGTCTTCAAATGGTTAACCGCCATAAAAATCATAGTCATTGCAGCAAAATACTCCAGTAAGGAGACGCGCTATTCCCCGACGTTGTGGATAAACACACATTTTCTTTATGCGCTTCGAAACGCCTATGAATACGAGGCATGCAGAAAAACACAGGACGCAAGTACCTGCCGTAAAACATACAGCCAGGAAAACGTCGGAGAGAGAAAACCAAGAAATAAACAAGAAACAACATCCTGTCCGCAGCCAATTCCCTCCGGCCCCGTAAGCCTCACATAATAATCCTATTTTATTGAGATTTCTGCTTCCCCGGGAACGGATCGGAGGGGGACTTACTAACAACAAATCCCAGGCCTCGCCTTTTTATTGCCCAGGGCCGTGTTCCCGAAAGCAGGGGCTTTGCGATGCTTGCAGGAGAGGGCACCACAGCCTTCGCTTTGCCAGTCCAGGTGGCGATCCTCAACGTGGGGGACGAGCAGCGCTCGTGGTGGCTGGGGGCCTGGAATCACCTTCTGGCTCCGTGACTTGAGGGGCTTTGGGGGCGTGGCCTGGGTTCCCCCTGAAAGCATCCACTAGTCCTGGCCCCAGCATGACAGCCTGCTCTACCACCGCAGCTCTAAGCCAGGAGAAAGGGGGCCTCCCCTGCACTGGGGGGGAGGGGTGTTGCAGAGGGAGCTGGGGCCACCTGCCGGGAAGGCGCAGCCCTGACCTTGGTGGGCGGTGAGGCCTGTGCTGGGCTCTCAAAGCCACCAGATGCGGGCGCCAGGGCGAATGCATCCTTCTTTGGTATTGCAGTGCCTTCTTCTGCTCGGACAGAGGGACGGAAGCCCGGGCGGCCGCCCCCGGCAGGCGCAGGGTCCCCGGCCTGGGGTCCACGGTCATGGGACCCGCCCGGCCGCAGCCTTGGCTGACCCACTTCCAGGGCGCCCTCCGAGGCCGGCGCACGGGATGCCAGGTGCGCCATCTCCTAATTGGACGCTTGGCAGACAACGAGGACATTCACTGGCCCCGCTGCCGCGGGAGCGACGTGCAGGCAGGCCAGGGGGGAGCCCGGGCCAGGGCAGCGCGGGCCAATTTCCACTTGGCAGGGCGGCCGGCACTTGAGAGAGGATTACAGGGCAACTCTAACCAGCTGTCACGAGGGCCCGGGCCGTTCTCACCAGCTGCCCCTGGGTGAACCCTGCTCCACAACCAGGCCAGGCTTCCGGACCGTCCCCCGGCCGTGCTGGGCTGACTCCTGCCTCCACCCCGGGGGCACGCCGCCCGCGGACAGCACATCCCCAGCCCGGCCCGCCTCCAGGGCCCAGCCAAAGCCCAGCTCCTTTCTGAACGGCCCCCCCACCCCCCACCCCAGCAGACCGTGGGAGCTCAGCAGCTCCAGGAGCGCCCACTGGCGATTAGATTCGTGGCCTCAAACGCCTCCAGAGTGAGGCGTCCTCACTCCAAAGACGAGGAAATGGAGACTGGACGCTGTTTGTGAAGCTGGTACGCGACCACGCCGGGGCTTCCTGCTTCCAAATCCCAGGTGTTTTCCATGCAGAAATCCAATGTGAGGAATGAAAAGGAAGATGGTGGCGTAGATAAATGCCTATGCAGCGGTACCTCGAGATACGAGTGCCCTAACATACGAGATTTTTGAGATACGAGCCATCGAGCGAGCGATGTTTGCTTTGAAATACGAGCAACATTTGAGATAGGAGTAATCTCGCGGATCGGCCGGCTGCACACGACCCACCAGTTTATTGCGACTCGAGCATCTCATAGTTTCCCATGCCTCCAGGTTACGGAACAAATTAAACTCTTATCTCGAGGTACCACTCACCACTTCCCACAATCACATCAAAATTACAACTAAAATACAGAACAACCATCACCCAGAACCACTGGAGAGCTGGCTGAATGGAGGTCCTATAACTAGAGAGGTGAAGAAGAGTGCACACTGAGGCTGGTAGGAGGGGTGGGGGTGCGGAACAGGTTGGTCTGGCACCCACAGGTGCTGTTTTTTTAATCGGGAGGGAGATCTTCTCTGTGGAGACCACCCCATGAGGAGAAAGGGGTCCCAGCCTCACACTAGGCCCCCAGCCCAGGGTCGCAGAGCTGGGAAAGGAAGGCCCTGTGGGCAGTAAGAACTACGGGCTGTAAAAACCAGTGCGGATCGGGGCTCAGTGACCCAGAGGCTGCTGGAGACCCAGCTGTTCCTCTTAAAAGGCCAGCACACAAACTGAACTTACAAGGCCTCACGTCCTCTGGGCTCCAGCACTAGGTGAAACTCTGGGGGACACAGACATATACGAGGAGGAACCGGACTGTTTGGCATCAGGGCAGGAAGTTGGGGGTGGCTTTCTCCCAGATGGAGGTGCTCACGGGGATCATTGTTCCTATACTGGAACGTCCCTGGTCGCAGGGCGGACTGGCAGTCATTTCTGTTTACTCCACTCTGGTGATTCCTTCAGACCCTGCCTCACCCAGTTTACAACCCCACCCCAGCTGTGTGCAGCAGCGTTTGCATATGAATGTCCTGTCCTTGCTCAGGCTAAAATCTCTCAAACAAGCTGCAGCTGGGTCAGGGAGCCCCAAACCTATCAGTAAAAGGCCCAAGACCCGGGACCAGCATCAGCCTGCCTTGCTTCACAGCTAGGCCTCATCTGGGTCCTTCCAAACCTGATGCAAAGAGGAGGAATCCAGAGCTTTCTCTGTAGCTCCCGCTGAGTGGCCTCAGGCAATGGCTGATTTTGCACCTCCCTGGAGACCCAAGAGCCAGTGTACACAGTGGTCAGTGAGAGACCATACCAGATTACAACTCCTCAGATCCATAAGCAACACACTCAAGGGGTAGACTCAGTGAGCACCAAAGACCCACTGAAGCAAGTCCTGCTCCATAGGGGTGTCTCCTGCACAGCAGCTCTCCCACTGTAGTCGCAGCTGGTCCTCACAGCCAATTGCAATAAAGTCTCAACTACAACAAGTCTGTGCTCACAGCTCACAAAGGGCTACACCTAGAGTGCCCAGCTCAAGTGAATGGGGAAGCTGAGCCACTGGTCCCTATAGAACACATATTACACAAGGCCACTCAATCAACTCAAAGACCCATAGCAGCTCTACCCAATACATAGAAACAATACAGGGAAGCAGCCAAAATGCAGAGACAAAAAAAAATATGTCACAAATGAGAGAAATGGAAGAAAGCAAACTATTGGATATGAAGTTTAAAGCCATGGTTATAAGGTTATTCAAGAATCTTCTAGAAACTTCCTAAAAAATGGAAAAGGATCAGTCAGAAATTAAGCAAACAGTGAGTTACGTAAAGAATAATATACAGAGATTCAACATTAAAGTAGAGGATTCTGAGAATCAAATCAACAATTTGAAATATGAGGAAGCAAAAAAACACCCAACCAAAAGAGCAAAAAGAAAAAAAGAATCCAAAAATATGAAGATAGTGTAAGGAGCCTCTGGGACAACTTCAAGAGTACCAACATTCGAATTATGGGGGTACCAGAAGAAGAAAGAGGGCAAGATATTGAAAACCTATTTGAAGATATTGAAAACCTAGTTGAAGAAAATTCCCCTTCCTGGTAAAAGAACTAGACTTACAAGTCTGAGAAGCACAGAGAGTCCCAAACAAGAGGAACCCAAAGAGAACTACACCAAGACACATCACAATTAAATTGCCAAGGGCTAAAGACAAAGAGAGAATCTTAAAAGTAGCAAGAGAAAAGCAGTTACTTACAAGGGAATGCCCATATGACTGTCAGCTGATTTTTTCTACAGAAATTATACAGGCTAGAAGAGAGTGGCAAGAAATATTCAAAGTAATGAACAGCAAGGACCTACAACCAAGATTACGCTATTCAATAAAGCTATCATTCAGATTGAAGGTCAGATAAAGAGCTTCACAGACAAGAAAAAGCTAAAGGAGTTCATCAGCACCAAACCAGTATTATATGAAATGTTGAAGGGTATTCTTTATGAAGAGGAAGAAGAAGAAAAAGAAAAAATATGAAGAACAACATGGCAACAAATACATATTATCAACAATTTAATCTAAAAAACCCCCCACAAAATAAATAGAATCATAAATTTAATGAACAGAATAAGCTGGTAATTAAAATAGAATCAGAGGCATGGAAATTGAACAGACTGACAATTCTCAGTGGGAAGGGATTTGGGGGGTGAGAAGGGGTTTGGGGGTGGAAAGAGATTAAATAAAGATCTTATATGCATATATGAATTACCTATGGACACAGACAATAGGGTGGTGAAGGCTTGGGATGGGACAATGGAGGGAAAAAGAGAGATCCTATATAATAAAAGCTTAATATGCTAAGAGTTTGGTCATCCGTTCAACCAATCGAAGTGTAATATGCTAATGGTATCCTAAGGTCACCAGGGGACAAACAAGCTACCAGTAGACTAGCTTGCTGCTGGGATCCAGCCAAGTAAGATGGGCCGGACATGCCCTGAATCCCTCTCACAGTCTCTCCCCTTCTGGCTAACCTCCCCAGCCCCAATCATGCACCCAATGAGCCTGGCCTGCACCCTCTTAAAATCTAAGACCCCTTGGGGGATGCTGGAGAGCTGGTTTTGACCCAGTCCCACAAGCCAGGCCAAGGGACCCCACTAGTGCATGAATT
This sequence comes from Lasiurus borealis, assembly GCA_004026805.1. Taxonomy (NCBI): domain Eukaryota; kingdom Metazoa; phylum Chordata; class Mammalia; order Chiroptera; family Vespertilionidae; genus Lasiurus; species Lasiurus borealis. The sequence goes on along the minus strand of PVJN01025655.1, from coordinate 21,098 downwards.
CGTGCACCGGGCCTCTAGTCTGTAATAATCTCAACAATATAGTTTTTTAAAAAGAAATCCAAGTTTTTTCTTACGGGTTCCCTTTGACCTTGGGAAACAGACTGTGTCCTTGAAATCATGGATTATATCCTCCATTCCTATGTCCCTCCAAAGTATTTACTATAAGATATGAGCAAAACTCCTTCCAATAATTTCCACTGCTGCCTGATCTATAGCAAATGGGGTTTCTGGCGTTTGCTGGGAAGAGAGCCCTAGAAGATAGTGAAGAAGTTTACTCTCACTGAACAATCATAGTAGGGTGGCCTCAGAAATAAGGATACCCACACAGGGACCGGCTGTGATCGTGGTCTGTAAACTTCCATCCCGGGCATTTGAATGATTTGGGGAAATCAATGAAATTGCCCAAACTCTTCTAGGTAAGGTTTCTAGATGAATATTGACAAAGCATATTACATAAGAACTCTCCGGGCAGCCGGAAAATGAAAGACAATTATTTCCGTGCTGTTCCAACCAGGAGTTGTCCAATTAGCAGGAAGAGGCTGTCCCTGTGTTCACTCCCCCCATTCCTTCCACTTTAATTAAGCAGCTTGCCTCTGAGGCGCACATAAGCTGCCCAGCTCTGTGCCTGACACATGGCAGGGCCAGTCAGAGGACCTGCAGGCACTAAGCAAAACGACCTTGGGGTGTACAGAGCAAAGACCCCGGGCTGCAGGGCCTGCAGGGCTCTGGGGGCGTCCAGGAGCCTGCATGCAGCCTTACGAGCTCCATTCTGGCTGGTGGCCGACCCCAGCTTCTGAGCTGGGAGACCAGGGAGAGAACGGGGACCCAAGGGGTAGAGAGCCAACAGCTTTGTCCAATCAGGAGCCCGCGGTGGCCTCATCTGCCCAATTGTCGCCAGGAGTGATATTGGGATTTATAATAAGAAATAGAGATTTGGCCCAGCCAGTGTGGCTCAGTGGTTGAAAGTCAACCCATGAACCAACAGGTCACAGGTTCAATTCCCAGTCAGGGCACATACCCGGGTGGTGAGCTCAATGGCCACCAGGTGAGGGTATGCAGGAGGCAGCCGATCAATGTTTCCCTCTCATCAATGTTTCTCTCTCTCTCTCCCTCTCCCTTCCTATTCCTAAAATAATCACTAGAAACATTTTTTAAAAAGAAAAAATATAGATGTGATCTCCATCTGCTTCTGGCACAGAGCTCTAAAACCCTTGGCATTTCCTAAGTGAGAGAGGATAAAGGCCTTTTGTTAATGGACGGGATGACTTCTGGAAGGCACCTCAGGATGGGGCTGGTTGCCAGGAGGGCCAACCATGTGACGAGAGGGTTGGAACTCTCTGTACCCCAACTCCCACCCGACTCCCACTTCACCCTTCCAATCTCCAGGGAAAAGAGGTGGGCTAGTAATGGAATCAATCCCAGGGCCAATGATTTAACCCATCGTGACTATGAGAGAAAGTCTCCATAAAAACCCAAGAGCATAGAATCTGGAGACCTTCTGGTGGGGACGCTGCACACCCGGAGAGGGCATGGTGCTCCGTGCCCCCCCCCCCCACATCTCGCCCTGCGCATCTCCTCCACCTGCTGGAGCTCCATCCTTTACGATAAACCCCGACCCAGGAAATAAAACGCTTCTTCCGGAGTTCTGTGAGCAGCTCTAGCAAATTCATCAGACCCGGGGAGGGGGCCATGGGAACCTCTAGCTTAGAGCCAGGTGGTCAGAAGTACCGCTCACAACCTGGGCTTGCCATGGGCCTCTGACATCCAGGGAGGGGTTCGTTGGAACCTCCAGTCTATGGACAATCGGTCAGGCGGCAGGAACAACAGAAAGTGTCCAAAATCCAGAACCTGACACTCATGGGTTCAGACTCTGCCTCTGCCATCTCCCAGCTCAATGACTTAACCCAGTGGTCGGCAAACTCACTCGTCAGCAGAGCCAAATACCAACAACACAACGATTGACATTTCTTTTGAGAACCAAATTTTTAAACTTAAACTTCTTCTCATGCCACTTCTTCACAATAGACTCACCCAGGCCATGGTGTTTTGTGGAAGAGCCATACTCTAGGGGCCAAAGAGCTGCATGTGGCTCTCGAGCCGCAGATTGCCGACCACGGACTTACCCACTCTGAGCCCCGACTGCCTCAGCTGTCATGTGGAAAGATACCACCCCAGAGAGAGCTGTGAGCAATGGGCACAGGGCCCAGCCCACAGCGGGCGCTCCCGCACGTCTGTTACTATTTAACCATCAGATGCACGCTCATCCTGGGCTGCATGCAGACTTCAGCACCAGCCAATCGGCGTCCGGCTGCTTTCCTTTCAGCCTGGACCACTCACCTGCTCAAGGGGATGGCACCAAACCACAAGAAAAGACAGAACAGCCCCACTCCGGCCAGTTCAGTTCCTGGGTGGGACACACACTTCCCCTGGGAGAGGCAGCTCGCTCTCCTCAGCTGCCCACCGGGGAGAGTTAAGCGTTGCTCGGAGAACGGCCCGGTGCATGTGTTCTGTGAACCGCTGGGGCCTCTGCCTTCCCAGCTCCAGAAGCAGACAGCCTCCTGCCCTGCCTGACCTGACGGCGGCCCTGGCCTTGGGCTCTGCTGTGCCCGGTCTCAAATAAGGCTGCTCCCCTGAACCCCACCTCACAGTCTGCGAGGATTTAAGGAGACACGTCCTACAGGCTGGGCACCCGGTCTGGTGGGAACTACAAACAAGTATGGAATCATAGTAGTATTTTTTTTAATTGATTTTTCACAGAGAGGAAGGGAGAGGGATAGAGAGTTAGAAACATCGATGAGAGAGAGAGACATCGATCAGCTGCTTCCTGCATGCCCCTTACTGGGGATGTGCCCACAACCAAGGCACATGCCCTTGACCGGGATCGAACCTGGGACCCTTCAGTCCGCCGACCAACGCTCTATCCACTGAGCCAAAGCGGTTTCAGCTCGTAGTAGTATTTTCATTGCCCTAACTTTCCCGGGGAAAGGCGCCCCAGAACCCCCACGGTGCCCTTCCCCTTTGCCTAGCCTCTCCTGCACCGGCTCTCTGTCACCTGCCTCCCAAGGGGCCCTGCCAGTGAAGGGCCTGTGGGGAAAGTCCTCTCACTTTACATCTTGGTCCCTGAGCTGGGCAGGCAGCTAGCTCTCCTCCCCCTTTCCAAAGGGACATCTGAGGTGGGCCCGAGGAAGCCACCTGCCCGGCGGGGCGGGGCCAGGGAGTCGGCCGCTCCGCGTGGGTTTGCGTCATGTCGCTGGGTGAGGAGGGTCAGGAGTTGGATGCAGCGGCCAACAGCTTCTTGGCAAGAGCTTCCTGGTCAGGGGTCACGGAGCCGGAGAAAGCCTGGGAACTGTGCTTCTCACCGTGTCCTGTTTAGCTTGGCCCTGCCCGGGCCCTCGGGCCGGGAGGCCCGCTGCCAGCAGAGTTCTTGCCCCGGTGGCCATCAGGAATTCTGACTTCTAATCTGGGCTGATGACTTTGGACCGGCTGCCCGGTCTCCGTATTCTCATCTGCCCGCTTCTGAGTCTGGGATAATAATAGCTTCCCGTCCTTGGGAAACATTTCAATGGCTTTTTTAAAAAAAACACAACAAAAACACAGGGTTACATCATGTGTTCCCTGACCGCGCTTTGTTTGGGTGGGCAGGAAATGGTTTTCAGCCTGCAGCTAGGGACCACTAATCACGCTGACAACGTGTGACAAATGAACTGCCAAACGAATTTCCAGAGGAGAGCGGTTTCCGAAGGAAACGCTGTTCCCGCGGGAACGGGTTGCAGACGCGGTTTCTGGCCCCACGTGGCTCTGGTTCGAGGGTGGACTGGAATAGAAAGGGCACTGGGGCTGCGAGTTCAGGTCCCAGGTGAGGCTGGGCGACCCTGGGGAGGGCACGTCACCTGTCTGCATGTATTTAAACCAGTGGTTCTCAACCTTCCTGAGGCCGCGACCCATGCATACAGCTCCTCATGGGGTGGTGACCCCCAACCATGAAACGTTGCTACTGTGATGCATCGTGATGTAAATATCTGCATTTTCCGATGTTCTTAGGCTACCCCTGTGAAAGGGTCGTTCGGCCCCCAAAGGGGTCGCGACCCACAGGTTGAGAACCGCTGATTTAAAAGAGGGCATGTTATCTGCATGGACACACCTTGGTTCTCATGTCAGCATCCTCTTCGGCAATGCTGCGCTGACTCCACTGTGATGATAATTCAGTACAAATAGTTCTCCATCACCCGGCCCCTCCCCTCCTTCCCCAGCTCCGCCCGGCCGCCCTCCAGACAGCCACCGGCCTAAACCGGATCACGTCATGAGGCTCCTCTGACAGCAGTGGGACAGGCATGAGAATGGAGGTGTGTCTGTGCAGAGAGAGAATCAGCCCTCCTTTAACATGACGCACAGAGAGGCGCTTCGGTGACACGGGGGAGCAAACGTTACGTAATAATCTCCCAATGACTGAAAACAGGACGATGCCCGCGAGAAGGAAGTGTCACAAGATGTTCGCCGCGGTTGACTGACTCAGCCTCCTAAGTGCCAGAGCCGGGACCCACCCCAGGTCCTGGGTGAGAGGACTGGGGGCGAGATGTCCGAGAAACCGCAGGCATCGATAGATGCCAAGTTCAAAGACGAAAGAGAATTAATTGGATGTGTGTCGTGGGCCGCGGGAACCTATTTAGAGAAGCAATCACTTAGCTGCCAGGTACTTCTCCGTGGATTAGAATAAAGTTAGTTGTTGATTCATTTTTCCCAGATCATTCATTTTATTCCTTTCCTTCGGCAAAATTTCTGTGCACAGTAAGAAGTGATGTTTCATAGCCCATGGACACGGGAAGACCAGTGCAGGACGGGGAGGAGGGGATAGGGTGGAGGTGAAGAGGAGGAAAGGAAAGGGGGAAATGGGAGATATGTGTATATCTGTAATACTATCAACAATAAAAAATACATTTAAAAGTGGAAAAAATTTTCACTTTTGGAAAAGTTAAAGAAGATATGTTTGTTCATCCTTCAGTCCCCTCCTCCAAATACCTGTGGAACCAAGCAATAAATCTTTAGCCTCTGAAGCAGTGAATCTTTATATGTGTCCATTGGATCAGCATTTGAGATCCTAGATTACTAAACATCTAAATTACTTGATAGTTTGGACAAAAATCGTATCCTTTTCGGGGCTGAACCAAGGCATTTGAAATTACACTCTCTTAAAAAAAGACGGGTCATTTATTCTGGGCGTGGCATCTCTGGAGTCCTGAGGTGCTCCAGGGCACGGAACCCCACGATGCTCCCACCCACTGGTCTCCCGGGGTCCTCTGTTCCACGCCCACTGACGGCAGGCACGGTCCGAGGCTCAGGCGGGATGCCAGGAGGAAACGTGAGCTGGAGAAGCACAGGCTGAAGGAGTGGGTGGAAATCACGGGACACCCCATTTTCTGACATAAAAGGTCAGCTATGAATAACAACCCCCTGTTCCAGGTGATGGCGAGGCTCAAGGCCTCGACGTGGGAGACCAGTTCCACCTAAAAGATGGAGGAGGAACATTCACTCGCGTGAACTGGTGCTTCTGGGCAAATCTCCCCAAACAGAAAAACGGGGGAGACAAGACCTCAGGCAGTGTTTTCACGGAAACAACACCGTGCGCTTGGGAGTGGAGGCCAGGGTTCAAATCCCAGGCCATTCCACAGCCTTCCTCGGCTCCCAGGCCACCTGACCTGTTGCCATCCACAAACATGCTCGGAGATACTGACACTTTGGAAAATCGGAGGAGGCTGCTAAACTAGCCCAGGTGGCGTGCTCTGTGTATGGGGCCGTTTTGCATGCCAATAGTTGGTGACAGAATCCATCTCTGCTGAGTATTCCAGACCCTGTGCCTCCATCGTCACCAGGAGCCCTCCTCTGGCCACTCAGCATCACCAGGTGGCTGCTAACATCACCGGGCGCAGGCCCTCCCCGGGACCACGTCAGTTGGCATGACTAGGGGTGAGAAGTCCAACACCGATACTTTGAAAAGACTTCTGGAAGATTCCAATGCACAGTTAAGACAAGAACCCCCGCCACACAACATGAAAACTATGGTGAAGAAGCGCTCATAACCCAATTTACCCAATATATATATATTATTGATTTTATTGATTTTTTTTACAGAGAGGAAGGAAGAGCGATAGTCAGAAACATCGATGAGAGAGACATCGATCAGCTGTCTCCTGCACCCCCTTTACCCTAGGGATGTGCCCGCAACCAAGGTACATGCCCTGGACTGGAATCGAACCTGGGACCCTTCAGTCCGCAGGCCGATGCTCTACCCACTGAGCCACACCGGTTTCGGCTTCCCCAACATATATTAAACACTAAATAAACACCTGCCTAACATAAAACTGAGTATCTTACTCTGCCCAGGCACCGAGTTGGGTGCTGAGGTGCAAAACTGAACGAAAACCCAGGACCTGCCCTGCACAACACTCCCTCTCTTGTGTAACAGTGAGGGCCAGCCACAAAAAATGGTCTCCTCTCAACCCGCAAAAGGACAGGATTCTTGGCGGCCCTGCCTTCCAGTTCTCAGCCACCTGGCTCTCTCTTGCTCTCTTGAATTAAGTAAACAGCTCCTTCGGAAGATACAGTCCAGGGCCCGCATCTGTCTGAAACAGTCCACCTAGGGAATGTGTGGCATTCGAGGATATTTATAAAACGCCTCACTGAGGGTGGAGTTTGTATGCGATGGAAGTGAAAAGTTTGCGGCAAACATCAGACGGCTGTATCGGTAAGACGCTGTGCGTGAGCCTCAAGGTAACCACCGAGCAAAACCCTCCAGGAGACTCACAGAAGGTAACGGTAAGGGGAAGGGAACCAAAGCGACGCTACGGAGGATCATCCATGCGCCAAGGAAGGCAGCGGGAGAGGGAGAGCAGGCGAGTACTGAAGAGCCGGAAATAGAGTAATCAGAGGGCCTCAGTAAGCCCTCGCCCTGTCAATCATGACTCTAGATGGAAAGAAATTGAATCCTCCGATCAAACAACAAAGAGTGGCTGGCTGGATTAAGAGCAAGACCCAACTCTGTGCTGCCTACAGGAGACTCTCTTCAGCTTTAAGAACACACATAGCGCCCTGGTTGGTGTGGCTCAGTGGATAGAGCATCAGCCTGTGGACCGAAGGGTCCCGGGTTCCATTCCCCGTCAGGGCACATGCCCCAGTGGGGAACTCGGTCCCCAGTGAGGGGCATGCAGGAGGCAGCCGATCCATGATTCTCTCTCATCACTGATGTTTCTCTCTCTCCGTCTCCTTTCTTCTCTAAAATAAAAAATATATATTAAAAAAAAAAGAACACATACAGGCTCAAAACGAAGGGACGGAAGAGATAACACACTTCTTCAGTCTGTTATGGACAGAATCTAACAAGTACACACAGATCATACTCATTTGTGTGTTATAGCAAAAAAAAATTAAAAATAAAGAGAAGCCGAGAAGAAACAGAGTAAAGAAATTGAGTACCCATCTCTAAAGACCTGCTTAAGTGAATTATGGTAGAGCCATATGGCATATTATAAAGCTATTACAATTAAGAAGTTAAATCTGTACATAATTCATTGCCAATAACTCACTCATTTACAAAAACAATTTACTGCGTGTCTATCATGTGCCAAGTCCCGTTCTCGGCACTGGGGATGCGGCAGAAAATGAGACTCGGAGGCTCTCTCTTCTCCAGGAGGAAGAGGGGTGGGAGCCGGCAAATACACAAGCTAACCTCGGGAAGAGAGGGATGCGGGGTGAAGAGGTGCTGGAGGGAGAGGGGCCGCCGTTGGTGGGTGGCCAAGGACGTCCGCTCCGAGGAAGCCATGCTTGAGCTGAGACCTCCATGCCCAGAAAGAGCCAGCCCCTTCTCAAAGAACATGACGATGTAGAGGAGGAGCGCTCTAGGGGAAAGAGACAGAGAAGGCACAGGCCTCGGTGGGGATGTGCTTGGCTGGGTCAAGGGATGCAGCAAAGTAAGGAAACATGGGACGAGAGGAGGTTAGGGAAAGGCTGGAGGCCCATGTTTCTCCCGTTCGACCACTTCCACCTGCGTCCTCAGTTCCTCCACTGGAACATGGAGTTACTGGTCACTGGCAGCTTTTACCGCCGAAGGTCTCTGCCTCAAATCTGTGCGACAGGCTGGACAGGCCCTGCCATCCCCACTGAGGAAGCGGAGACTCGGAATGTTTGTTGACGTAGCCCCAAACCTCACAGTCTGTAGTCACCAGAGCCAGGGCTCAAGTTCGTTGCTACCAATATACCCTTCCCAGCACGGTACCCTCTTCCTCTCTTATGTATTCCGATAACAGCAGTAACAGCAGCCCTCAGTTCTGAAGTGAGTCTTCATAACCTCCAGCACTGTGTGCAAGGGATTGAACCCCAGTGACATGGATAGATTGAGTGTTTCAGTCTGGAGCTTAAGGCCACCGTGGGTTTCATTTTTAATTTAAGTTCTTGTTTATATATTGATCTCTCCTAACAAAACAGGGCAGGTCAAGGTGTTGGGACTGTCCATGGTACAAAACGTGGGTAGGCAGAGAACTTAGGGGTGGAGTATATGAGGGACCCCAAGTAATCAGAGGGCCTCAGTAAGCCCTCTCCCTGTCAATCATCACTCTAAATCAGTGGTTCTCAACCTTCCTAAGGCCACGACCCTTGCATACAGTTCCTCATGTGGTGGTGACCCCCAACCATGAAATGTTGCTACTGTTATGCATCGTGATGTAAATATCTGCATTTTCCGATGGTCTTAGGCGACCCTTGTGAAAGGGTCATTCGACCCCCAAAGGGGTCTCGACCCACAGGTTGAGAACCGCTGCTCTAAATAAAAAGAAAGTGAATTCTCCAATCAAACAACAAAGAGTGGCTGGATGGATTAAGAGCAAGACCCAACTCTGTGCTGCCTACAGGAGACTCTCTTCAGCTTTAAGAACATACATAGGCTCAAAACGAAGGGATGGAAGTGTCCGCTCTCCATCCACAGTCACACGGCTTGTAAGTGGTGAGACCAGGATTTGAACCGGTACCTATCCACGTCAAAAGCGTGTGTTCTTTTCAGGAATCGGGGTAGGACATGGGAAGGACCACAGAGCACCTGACTCGCGGTAACAGCTCCATTACCGGTAGCTGCTGTTCTCCTAGGTCCACTGTGCTATTATTAAAAAGGTCTCTCCCTAGTCGCTGGGTCTGATAGCCAAGACCCACGTGACTGACTCACAAGTGCAGGCCGGGAGGATTCCAGAGGCTTCCCGAGCCATCTCATCCACACAAAAGCCTGGCGGTCCCGCTCCATTTCCCGGAACAGAATCTGCCAGGCGCGAGGAGATTAATCCGACTTCATTAATCCCGCAGAACAAACCGCGGCGCGTTTGCGGGCGCACTCGGGGCGTTATCATAAATCACCCAAATGGAAACCACTGAGAGCGCACCTGTTGGAGCAGAGGCGCGGCCTGCACGCCGGCGCCGGGAGCGGGTCACGGCAGCGGTGGCTTCCCCGTGGCTTCGTGGCTGTCTGAGCCGCCCGGTGGCCGGCGGGCCCAGCTGCACGGCGCTCCTGTGGGTCATTAACGGAGTCTCATTAGCAGAGCCATGAACGTGAGCCCGGCCGCTCCGCAGGGGCCCTCGGGCTGTGTGTGTGCCTTTTGCTCAGACTGTGTGAACGCTAAGCCGCCCTCCGGGGCGCGGAAAAGTGTGAGAGGCCATGGTTTGTTTTTCAAGCCGCCGCTTCTTCAGAAAGCCTGACGGGGCCTTAGGGACCGGGAAAGGATGAGCAACACATCCAAGGTCACACAAGCCGTGGACGGCAGGTCTGGGACCGGAATCCGGGGCTCCTGATCCTCAGTCTGGTGTTCTTTCCACTCCAGTGCCGCTGCTTAAGGCAGCGGTTCTCAACCTGTGGGTCGCAAATAGCTAGCAGGGTCTCCTAAGACCATCAGAAAACACAGAGATTTACATTAAGATTCATAACAGTAGCAAATTACAGTTATGAAGTAGCGACAAAAATAATTTTATGGTTGGGAGTCACCACCACATAAAGAACTGTCTTAAAGGGTTGCGGCATTAGGAAGGTTGAGAACCACTGGCCTAAGGGCTTTCGTTAGATTTAGAATGCGTTCAAAAATACTTCCTCCCTCCCCTGAGGAGTGTACTGTTTGCCTCGGTCTTGGTCACATGACTGCCCCGGGCCCTGGCATCAAGCAGGCCCACTGTAAGCGGGGGTTGAAACGGGCTTGCACAGTGGGGCATGCTCTGCCCTTGGCAGGAGAAGGCTGTCTGCGGACAAGTTCATGGGCCCCAGGACGATGGGAGACATGACCCAGCCAGCAGCTTGGAGGCACCTGGTCCTGCCCAGCCTGAATCGGCTGGTCCTCAGCGAATGCATGGACAAAAGGACTAAGCCAGGTGCCTCTCTCTGGATCAGCAGCAGGAGTTGGCTGATCCAAGCCTCACCCTGCAAACATAGGTACAATATCGGTGACGCCAAATATGCATTAGAAGGATCCTGGGCTTTGATGGAGTTCATTTAAGTCTTGGTTTAAGCATTTAGTTACTTTGGGACCACAGGAAAATGATTAAAATTCTCTGACACGTGATTTCTTGACTCTGAAATACAAGTACAAAGGTACCTCGAGATACGAGTGCCCTAACATAGGAGATTTTTGAGATACGAGCCTTCGAGTGAGCTATTTTTGCTTTGAAATACGAGCAACATTTGAGATAGGAGTCATCTCAAGGATCAGCCGGCTGCACACGACCCACCAGTTTACCGCGACTCGAGTCTCTCATAGTTTCCCACGCCTCAAGGTTACGGAACGAATTAAACTCGTATCTCGAGGTACCACTGTAATACTATTTACGAATAGGGGGATACTATGGACTGAATTGACCCCCCACAAAAAAAGTCACTGAAGCCCTACCCCCCGGTATGCCTGTCTTTGGAGATGGGGCCTAGAAGGAGGAAATTCGTGTTAAACAAGATCATAAGATTGGGGTCCTGATCAGATGGGATTAGTGTTCTGACGAGAGACACCCAAGCATCCCTCTCTCCCGTCTCCCCACCGGCCCCCCAGCTACCCTGAGAGGAGGGCATGAGAAGGTGCCCGCCTGCACTTGCTGATCTTGGACTTGACGGCCTCCAGAACTGAGAGATACCTTCCTATTGTTTCCGCCGCCCTGCCCGTGGTGTGTGGTGACAGCGGCCTGAGCAGAAGGATCTAGAGAAATTCGGATGTTATATTAATTGCCTCGCACACAATGGGGCTGAGACGGCAAGCCGCTAGCCGGAGAGTTGGGGGAAAGTAGGTCATTACGACTCTGGAAATGAGGAATGTTAGAAATGCGTTTTCCTCTAATAGGGTCCTGAAACCTTGGTTTTTAGCTGGGCACGGCACACCCAGAAGAAAAACGATGCCTCCCAGATTTCTTTGCAGCTAATTCGGTTTGGCTCTGTGATCGAGGGAGGCCCAAGAAGACGGAAGGGCCAAATACAACCTGGGGGGCATGTCCTTAAAAAGAGAGAGGACATCCCTCCCCCACTTCCTCATCCTTCCTGGCGGGAATGTGGCATGATGGGTGGAGCTCCAGCAAGCATGTTGGAATAGCAACCCGCACGCCCTGTGCAGCAGAAAGCAGGCAGACGGAGCCTAGGTTCAGACATCACGGTACCAGGCCTGGACCGCTGCTCGTGGACTTCCAGAATGTATGAGAAAAATTAACTACCATTGCCAAAACCGGTTTGGCTCAGTGAATAGAGCGTCGGCCTGCGGACTGAAAGGTCCCAGGTTCAATTCCAACAAGGCCATGTATGTTGGTTGTGGACACATCCCCACTGGGGGGCATGCAGGAGGCGGCTGATCGATATCTCTCTCTCTCATCGATGTTTCTGACTCTCTCTCCCTCTCCCTTCCTCTCTGTAAAAAAAAAAAATCAATAAAATATATTAAAGAAATAAAAATAAACTACCGTATTTTCCGGTATATAAGACGACTGGGCGTATAAGACGACCCCCAACTTTTCCAGTTAAAATACAGAGTTTGGGATATACTCGCCCTATAAGACGACACCCGACTTTTGAGAAGATTATCCTGGGTTAAAAAGTCGTCTTATGCGCCGGAAAATACGGTACTAACTGGAGTGAGCCACTGACTGAAAGCAGCCCTGCTCAGCACCACTTGGGAGCTTACTAGAAATTTCAATTCCGGCCGAGACCGGTTTGGCTCAGTGGATAGAGCGTCGGCCTTCGGACTGAAAGGTCCCGGGTTCAATTCCAGTCGGGGGCATGTACCTTGCTTGCGGGCACATCTCCAGTGTGGGGTGTGCAGGAGGTAGCTGATCGATGTCTCTCTCTCATCGATGTTTCTGACTTTCTAGCCCTCTCCCTGCCTCTCTGTGAAAAATCAATAAAATATATATATTTTTAAAAATTCCAATTCCGTCCCCACTACAGACCCCCTGAACCGGAACCTCTGGGACCAGGGAATCTGCGTTCCCCCACGCCGCCCAGGGCGTTCTTAGCCCGCGGAACCCGGAGAGGTACCGGTACAAAGATTTCCGCCACACCGGCCCCGCCCGCGGACTGACAGGATGCTCTGAGGTCGCAGGTCCTGTGCAGGACTTGGCAGATGAGATAAAGCCAGGAAGGAGGGCAAAACCAATAAACTGACAATGTGGAGATTTAAAACGGTCTGACAGAGTGGAACCCTGGCCCCCGGCCAAGCAGATGGATGTAACGGGGATGTATAAAAAGCAAATCAAAATGTTCCTTTTTTATTGAAGGAGATATAAAATGTTCCACTCTTTGCCTTTCTTAAATTAAAAAGGGAGAAATGTAAAACTGCGTATTTCAAAATTCAGCAAATAAAGCTATAAATCAATGACAGTGGTGGCTAGTGAGAGGGATGCAGGAAAGAGCGAGGAGCAGGAGAGAGGATAAAAGCAAAACCCAGAGTAACAAAGAGGCGGGGAGTCCCGGATGGAAAAGGAGAATGGAGACCCCCGTTCAGGATCCGCCTGGAGATTCTAAGATGACCTCGGCCACTGGAGGTCATCAGGAGAAGGAGTCACATTACTCTGAAACCTACTCTGAGCCGGGCGCTGTGTTACGTGTTACACGTGTGTATCTTTGTTTCTCAGATGCAAACACTGAAGTGCGGGGAGGTTGAGTTAAGTTACCCTCAGCCACAGAGGCAAACCGGTGGGAGCCGGATCTGAGCCTGGGTGGCCAGAGTTCGGGGCTGTGATCCCCAGCCACCCCGGTGCATTCTGCCCGAAGGTGCTGCCCTACTCTGTGACAGAGCAGCTTCTAGCGATGCAAAGCCTGGCATAAAAATGAGGAGACCCATTACCTCCTGTGACTGTAAGTGCAGAGGTGGCGGGGATCGAGATGTAGCAGGCGTATCGGCTCAAAGGCATCACCCAAGCTCTGTCCATTCCGGGCTGCTATGTGCTCAGCATCCGGCTTCCTCCGAAGGCTGGCTCTGCTCCTCGCTCCGCTCTGCTCCTCCCCACGGCCAGGAAGGGAGAGAAGCCTGCACCTCACACCCAGAACGCCCTGGAATACAGAATCTTAGACTCAGTGTGACCGTGCGGATCTGGGCACATGACGATTCCTAGGCCAGAGGGTCCCTCCCCGGGAATGCTGCCAGTTACCTGTGAGAGGCGAGTCAGGGCCGAACCCTGGGGGCAGGGCTGGCATCACCAGACCAGGGCTTTGTGGCGCCAGGACCAACAGTCTCCACTGTCCATTGTGACTCTCACACTGTTTTCTTCTGAACAGATCCGGTTCCCCCGTGTGTTTGCATCCTGGCGAAATAATAAATACGGAGAAAAATCATCAAAGCCTCCTTAGAATGCCTTGGGGATAAAAAACGCAGCACCTGCCTCAGCTGAGAAACAGCTCATATCCTCAAGCCCGACTTCAGTCCCCTTCTCTCACCGGAAAGGGCAGCCCAGACACCCACACGAGGACAGCAGATATCTTTGAGCAGATGACACAATCTATGCAGCCGGGTGCTGGTACGTGAATACAAGCCCGGATTTGTAGCACTTGCCAATTTCCATGGTGTCAACACTCCCACGATAGCCAATCTCAGGCTACCAATGAGACGTCACGGAGTGCAGAGTCAGGAAGAGGTGTGTGTGTGTGTGCGTGTGTGTGTGTGTATGTGTGTGATCGGCTCCTGTAAGCCGGTGTGAGCAGGCTTCAGCCCCGCACTGAGCCCACCTCCCTTTAACTCACTCAGTTACTGAGCATCAGCTGTGCCTGTCCCACAGTATGAATGGGAGAGTCTGCTGTGGGCCAGAGAGAGGGCGGCGAGGCAGGAGAACACGGTTAGGCTTGACTCAGCATCAACCTGCCTAAAGCCTAAACTGGGATCTGCCGTCGGGGTGAGGGGGACTGCAGACAACCCCAAATTCAGCCTCCACATCATTTGCTCTTCCCGTACTCACGGGCAAATTCAAGTGGAGATCGAGCACGTGAGACGGAGATGAAAAGCACCTCTGCCTCTCTCAGTAAGGCTCAGTCCCAGGTTCCTCCTTTGCGGAAATTCTTATTAAGGACTTGGCTGCCCTCCCGGAAAAAATAAGGCAGAGATCATCTAAAACCAGTTAATTCCAAATGATTCCTGCTGGGAGTTATTTGTGAGTGTACCGATTTTTTAATGTTTACCATATTCGCTTTTTTTTTTCTTTCGGTAAAAATGTACTTAAAAGACCCACGATCCAGGAAATAACTCTTACAGACACAGGCTGCGTTTGTTCAGAGAGTGCTCTGCGCGCGTTGACATCACTGCTGCGGTGACATTGAGCAGGCCGCGTGCAGGCCCTGGATTTGCTTTCTCATCTTCAGGGTAATTCCTTATTCCCTGCTGCTCCTTCTAACCTCGCAAGGCCACCATGAGGCTGGCATACCTGGCACACACACAGAGTATCAAGATCACCTTGAACCCAGTGGTTACTCAATAAATGCTCCTTCCCACGCATGACCAGGGAAACTGGCAAAGGACTTCCATGATTGTCACCGAGGCTTGGAGCTGGGGGCTGTGTCCCTCACCGGCACAGTGCCAGGCTTTGTTCGTGGCCTCGGAGCACTCGACGGAGCCATTTGGTGGTTGACTGTAAGGACACCTGACAGGAGTGACTTTCGCAGCGCCCCTCGACGCCTGGATTTTGTCACCATTTAGCCAACCTCCGCTCTCTGGCTGTTGCTGTGTCCCTTGGCCGCCAGCTTGGTTTAGATGGTCAGCCCGACAGACAGACGGGATGGCTGGCCCCAGGGCACGCTCCTGGCCTGCGGGGGTGGCCCAAGCCCCATCCCGGGGGGAATGAAAAGCTCACCTAACCACGCTGGAGTCCCTGATGCTGACTCTCTCATAAAATATCAACAGGAAATTCCATCTCTACCGTCATTCTCGAGGCCATTTGAACAGAGACACCTGGCCTAGAGCTGCATGCCACCTAAGGTCACAGGTCAGACATCACAGAGAGAGCATGACGACTCTAAACAAACAGCCTACCACCTCCCTGAGGACCACTGCCCCCTCCCCCAGGTCCCGAAACGGTCAAGGTTACTATGTCATATGTCTTAGTTTGCTTTGACTTAAAGCGTAATGGTGAGGAGGATGCTGATATTGATCACGATAGGAGGAAGAAGACCGTGGCCTGAGGCTCTGCCCCCAGCTGTCCTGTAACGGGCACGTAGGTGTGTACGTGTGTGTATGGCTCAGTGATCTGCATGTGTGTGTATTAGTTCCTCCTGGTGGCTTCTTTAAAAATTAATTACCAGCTCCTGGAACGGCGTGACAGTGATTTACTATCTGTATATATGAAGAGGTAATATGCAAACTGTCCAGGACTCCATAACATCGTTCCAGAGGAGGCTGTGCGCACAGGTGGGTGGGAGGGGACTGCACGCGTGGTGAGGCCAGCCAGGGATGGCGCAGGCCTACAGAGAACAGGCCTGCCAGCTGCTGCTGGCCCGCAGAGGACATGTGACCTACAGAGGGAACACCTTCTCTGACCGCTCCCTGGCTAAGCTCCCTGTACACTGCCACTCGCCGTGTTCTTGGTGACCTGGGTAATAAGAATCCAGTAAGGTGACCTAGGGTTTTTCCACCTCATTCCTGGAGGAAGAAACGAAGGTCCGCTGCTGGAGGGACTAAGAAATGTCAGATCCTGCCCTCACCGGTTTGCCTCAGTGGATAGATCCGTGGCCTTGCCAACCGCAGGGTCTGAGTTTGATTCTGGTCAAGGGCATGTACTAGGTTGCAGGCTCCTCTCTGGCGAGGGCCCAGGTCAGGGCTCATGCAGGAGGCAACTAATCCAAGTGTCCCTCTCATGTTGATGTTTCTCTCATCCTCTCTCAAATTTAAAAAAAAAATTTTTTTTTAAAGAAACATCAATGATGAGAGAGAATCATTGATCAGCAGCCTCCTGCACATCCCCCATCATTGACTAAGCCCACAACCTGGGCAGGTGCCCTGACTGGGAATCGAATCGTGACCTCCTGGTTCAGAGATCAATGCTCAACCACTGAGCCACGCCGGCCGGGCTGTAATTAGTGTTTAGTGCCTTTGTTGAAACCAGCTTTTTGAATCATGCCTGGAACTGAGATGCTCTATTGTAGTTTATTAGAATAAACACATGAATGGTAGTGATATCAGTCTAATGAGCACTTTGAAATATGCACTTGGGTGACCTTGTAATCAAATCTGAGTTGGCCAGATCTTTAGGTAAAACTTTGTACAATAACATCCATTGGAGTTCTTTAGATGATAACTGGCATTCCATAAATATTGATTCGTATTATCAGAGGTACAATCAGGATCACTTAAATTGCCAAGGTAGACAGAAATGGCCTGGTGCATTGTTACATGTGTACGCAGGTTGGGTGCTATGTAGCCCCAGAGAGATGCCCATGTAAACAGCGCCCCCTGGGGTTGTGCAGTGCACAGCCTGGTTTCACAGGCTATGAAGGTAGAACAGGGATTCCCTTTTTCATCCCAGACTGAGTGAGCGGGTCCGGTTAACTGTGTGCGGGGGCTCTCTTCCTCCCCACCACCTCCCCCTAAAGCTGATGCTGGGGTGAAAGACGCTGCCCTTCCCAGACAGAGCGCCCTCCAGTCCAGGGGGCGCTTGTACCTCTGCCGGAGCTCTGACTCCAACTCTGAGGGCCTCCTGTGATCCTGGAGCGGAATCCCCCGAGACGAGAACTGAGTTTCCTCCCCTTTTCCTAATGAGGACTTTTTGGCAAACGCACCTGGCTCTCTCCTGACCCCACTTACTAATGTCTGCCTTTTAAATGCCAAGATTCACCTTAGCTCGGCTGACAATGTCCCGGATTCAAATGGGTTTTCCCTTTACTAGCTGGGTCCTTCATGTTCCAAAGGCCAATTTTCAACATCCCAGCTTTACAGGCCCAACCTTTCTCTTCTAAAATTAGGGGATCATCCTTTCAGTTGTGGAAAAGTCATTATAAAAAGAAAAAAGCACGGCCCTCATTTGGCCTGGCGTGTGCATACTCACTGCATGCGATGCAGCCCTATTTCTCCCTGTGGAAGCAGCAGGAGCCCTGATATTTCTGATACAAAGAGGAAGACTACCGTCTGGACAAAACAGGAGTGGACACTAACCAATGTTGAGTCACCAACAGGAGCAAAGTACCTTCCAGAATAGTCTATTTCCAAATTAGCTGAACTTGTAATCAACAATCACTTAGCCAACAACTGAAAGTGTGACCTTGGCCCAGTCCGGTTCCCACCTTAAGCTCTCGTTTTCTTATCTGAACCAATGCCAACAGCATAGGGTGGGTGGGGGGGTTGATTCACTGGGCGAATGAATGGGATGTATTAAGTTCCCGATAGGTGGTAGGTCTTTCATTCCTCATCGCCACCCTTTCATTAATGCGCTGTTATTTCAAGTACCCACCTGTGACCGGCCTAATACTAGGGTATCGCTTTAGGACGGTGGTTCTCAACCTTCTTAATGCCACAACCCTTTAATGCAGTTCCTCATGCTGTGGTGACCCCCAACCATAAAATTATTTTCGTTGTCACCACAACGTGAGGAACTGCATTAAAGGGACGTGGCATTAAGAAGGTTGAGAACCACTGCTTTAGGAGAATCAAAGAAATGTAACAGCTTTATTCCTTCACGGAGCTTATACTACATTCACTCATCGGATAACCAAGCATTGGGCGTCCACCTTGCGCCAGGCAACCTGGTAGGTGTCAGAGCCACAAACACGAATAAAATGAGCCACGGCAGGGCCCAGCCTCCCAGGAGCTCACATTCCAGCGGAGCAGATAAGACGTGTGAACACACGCCACCACCGCGGAGTAAGCGAGCATCGCTTGATCTTTTTCAAAGACGCCTCTTCACCCCGCTTCCCCCATCCTGGGCGCAACATCAGATCCAGGGGCCGATGATCTCATCCCTCGAGGTCCCCAACAGCAGGGAAGAAATGACTACCTCTCCCTCCCTGGACCCCTTACTTCTTGTGCTCAGGATCCCGTGCTACTGCCAATGCCTCTCCCATAGTACGAGTGTGACCGTGTAATTTCAGGTGCCTTTTAGAGCAGGCCAAGATTTACGGGGAACGCGTAACTTGGCAGAAAATCTTAAGTTCAGAGATGTAGACGAGGTAAAGTCTACTCCCAACAACTTTCTGAAACAGGCAGGGTGCCCAGCCGAAACCGGTTTGGCCCAGTAGATACAGCGTCAGCCTGCGGACTGAAGTGTTTCCCGGGTTCGATTTCGGTTAAGGGCATGTATCTTGGTTGTGGGTGCATCCCCAGTGGGGGGCGTGCAGGAGGCAGCTGATGGATGTTTCTCTCTCATTGAGGTTTCTAGCTCTCTATCCCTCTCCCTTCCTCTCTGTAAAAAATCAATAAAATATCTTAAAAAAAAAAATAGGCAGGGTGCCCACTCAGCCAATCCGATGGCTGGTTGTTTAATAGTGTTGCGGTTCTGAGGAAGGTGCTGGAAATGCAAAGTGGAAGTAGCACGATTCCTGCCATTAGAGAGTTTTACAGTCTGATGGAGAAGGCAAATAAATCAAGCCGTAACAGGACGGGTAATGAGTGCTGCATTAGACCTTAAGATGCTAGAATTGGGGCAGCTAACCTAGACACGGATGTTCAGAGCAGCTTCCTGTAGGTGACGTGTGTAAATCAGAGCAGAGTCTTCGAGGAACAGTGTCCAAAAAAGGTGTACTGGTTAATAATGCAGATTTCTTTCAATGAATAGAGTTACACATATGTTGATATACACTGAGCCTCCAGACAATTATGATCTCTGAACGCATAATAATCTGGCCACTCAGTGTATATCCTATATAATAAAAGGCTAATATGCAAATTGTCCCTCGACTAGGAGTTCAACTAGCAGGCAGGCTGGCTGGACCCCACCCATGCACAAATTCATGCACAGGGCTTAAAATACACACACACACACACACACACACACACACACACAATCTGATTGGCCAGATTATTGTGTTCAGAGTGTGTTCAGAGATCATAATAATCTGGCCACTCAGTGTATATGCAATTTGATATGTATGCCATTTTATTGTATTGACTGCAAGCTTCTAAACTTCATATGTCAAATTTTCTGAAGGTGTTAACATCATAAATATCTTTACACTTAAAAATGTCGAATTTCGTGCCAAAAAAAGAGCATTTGTGGAAAGTTTTAATTCGTTACTTTATTTTGTTTGAAGAAAAGTGCTGCTGAAAGTTACCGTATACTTCGAGAAGCTTATAGAGAACATGCCCCATCTTAAGATACTTGTGAGCGCTCTTAAAATCCTAAAATAACCAGAAGCAACAAACAACAGGAGCTTTACAAGGGATGATTTCGATATGAAAGACAAAGAACGTCCAGGTCAACCGAAGAAGTTTGAACACCAACAATGACAAGCATTATTGGATGAGGATGCGTGTCAAACCCAAAAGCAACTTGCAGAAAGATTAAACGTTGCTCAGCAATTTCCGATCATTGACAAGCGATGGGAAAGATTTTAAAGGAAGGAAAATGGGTGCCACATCAACTAAATGAAAGACAAATGGAAAACCGAAAAGTCATCAGTAAAATGTTGCTTCAAGGGCACAAAAAAAGTCTTTTTTTTTGCATCGAATTGTGACTGGCGATGAGAAGTGGATTTATTTGAGAATCCCAAACGCACAAAATCATGGGTCGATCCAAGTCAATCATCAACACCCACTGTAAGGCCAAATCGCTTCGGAAAGAAGACAACGCTCTGCATTTGGTGGGATCAGGAAGGTGTGGGGTATTATGTGCTTCTAAAACCAGGTGAAACCGTTAATACTGGTCGCTACCGACAACAATCAACTTGAACCACGCTTTGATCATAAAACGACCAGAATGGGTCAGAAGACACGGCAAAGTAATTTTGCTTCATGATGACGCATCATCACACACTTCAAACCAGTTAAAGACACGTTTAAAGATTTTGCCTGGGAAGTATGAACCCACCCGCCATATTCACCACACCTGGCTCCTTCAGATGACCATTTGTTCCTATTGGTGGCACATGCACTTTCAGAGCAGCCCTTCAAGACGTATGAAGTGGAAAAGTGGGTCTCTGAATGGTCGGCCTCAAAACCAGAAAATTTCTATTGCAACGGTACCACAAATTGCCTGAAAGATGGGGGGAGATGTGAAGCCAGCGATGGACATCACTTTGACTAAAGCCCTTTTGATGTTTCTCTTGAGATTATCCTGTTTTCTTGGATTGTAAAATCCACATTATTAACCGGTATAACCTAGTACAAGGGCACGCACGGAGAAAAGGGACTATTTCACTCCAGCCGAACAGATCCAGCAAGGCTTTTTGGCAGAGTCTACATTTGTAGCTGGAACATGGCAGGGGCAAGCGAATGGATTCATGGAAAGAACCGGGAAAACAGAAGGAAATGTTTGAGGAATGGGTGGTGTTCTTTACCTGCATTTTTAGGTTTTGGTTGGGGGCTACAGGATAGGGAGGGAGAAAAAAAACTTAACAGCAGCCAGGACCGGTTTGGCTCAGTGGACAGAGCGTCGGCCTGTGGACTGAAAGGTCCCGGGTTCGATTCCAGTCGGGGCATGTA
>PVJN01025654.1:0-29800 GCA_004026805.1 Lasiurus borealis | reverse complement strand
TTAGTGAGATATCTCTGGGGCCTCAGTTCTCTGATAGGATTTTTTTTTAAAGCTATGCTTTTGTGGTTTATTTCACTCCTTATTAACGTGGACTAAAGGATCTTTTGTAAAATTCTACATCCCAATCCTAAGGAGAAATCATTGGTTTCCTTTCCCAACTTGCAGTAGTTTCTCTGTTTTCTCTTTTAAAGGCCACAGCCCTCATCAACCACAGCTCTTGCCTGCCTTCTGCAACTGCTCCCTTAATTTGCCCCTCACACTTAAGGGAAATCACAAGTACAGTAGTACCTCGAGATACGAGTGCCCTAACATACGAGATTTTTGAGATACGAGCCGTCGAGTGAGCGATTTTTGTTTTGAAATACGAGCAACATTTGAGATAGGAGTAATCGCGCGGATCGGCCAGCTGCACACCACCCATCAGTTTACCATGACTTGAGTGTCTCATAGTTTCCCACGCCTCAAGGTTATGGAACGAATTAAACTCGTATATCGAGGTACCACTGTACTTGCTTTTGCTAGGCAAGAGCTGCTTCCCCATTCATTGTTGGCTTCCTTTAACCTTGTCCCCACTTTTGAGAAGAGTGGCTTTATTAAAAACTCTTTTAAATTATGCCATTTGAATGAACCATCTCTTTCCTGCTGGATCCCTGACTGATAGGTGGCATTTCTCTAAGAAAAATAAAGAGTTTAAACCCAGAGGGAGATGGTTAAAAGTACGTATATTGAAGAAAACAGAGAGTTGCCATAGGTAGTTGAATATGTTGAAGTAGTGGCAATGTTGGTGACACACAGACATGGGAAAAGGAAGACTAGTTCTCCCCATGCTAATACTTCTTTAGTATGCCTCTGCCTTTTAAAATGAAAGTCAAAGCATCAAAGTATTGTTGGAGATAGAGAGTAATTTTCCAGATTGATTTTTGGCATCCTTCTTGGTGTATACAGAAGGTTAACATGGAATACAAAAGCTAAAGGATCAATGGGGCCTTCTTAACGTGGTGGGGTTATGGAGAGGTAAGGAAAGGGGAGAAAGGGGAGCAGAGAATTCAAAGGAGACAAATTATTTTTTTATTTTAATTTTTTAATTTAATAAATCTTTATTGTTCAGATATTACAATTTCTTCTTTTTTTCCCCATAGCTCAACCTCCCCAGTTACCTGAGGTGGACACTCTTGGTGCACCCTTTTGTAGACTGTGTACACAGTCTTGTTGTAGTTAAGCCTTGATTGTTGTTGGTATCACTGGGAGGAATTGACCTCCAGGCCAATTGGCTGTGAGGATCAGCTGTGTCTATGCTGGGAGAACTTCTGTGCTGGCGACACCCTCATGAGATAAGACTTGTAAAAGCCTCTGTGCTCAGCTTGGATGGGGCAGAGTCTCAGGGAAGTGCAGACAGCATTGGTTTCCCATCAGCCCTGCCCTAATAGGCCCCTGTGTCTCAGTGTCCCAAGGTAATCGCTGCAAGCATCTCTGAGAGAAAGCCGCCCTCAAGTTCTACCCACTGCCAGACAGTCCACTTTCTCCCCAAATGAGTCTGGTTCCCCAGAGTCTCGCCCGGAACTTGAGTTCAGCACAGTTGGGAGCTTTTGTCTCCCTCCCCCTTGAGAAAACCAGCCGTGCACTCAGTCGCCAGTCCTCTCTGTGCACATCTCAATACCTCTGCCTCCTGCAGCTCCTGTGAGTCTCAGTGTGCTTTTCTCTTTCCTTTTAGTAGTAGAATTTCCACTCAGCCAGCCTTCCTGTGGTTCTGGATGATGTCCGTTTTGTCTTTTAGTTGTAGTTTTGAAATTGTTGTGTGACACAGTAGTTTAGGTGTTTACCTATGCCACCATCTTGATTTCTCTCCTTGAGACAAATTATTTTAATCAGCTGATACATTTTATTTAACATATCCTGAGCACTTACTATCATATAGTTTACTTAACATGAATTCTTAGATCCCATGTATGTATCTGAAAATGTCTTTATAAGAACGGTTTTCGGTAGAAGGTACTGTGAAATAACCAAATCCTTTTTTTTTTGGTTTATTATCTTAGTGCCTGGAACACTGTAGGTCTTAAAGAAACTTTTAGATTTACTAATATAGATATTACTTATTGAGCACTTACCCTGTGCCAGACACTGCAAAAAGCTTGACATGGTGTTAATGACCCAATTTATAGGTCAGGAATCTGAGGATACTAGATTCATTTCTACTGTAGACAATAAAGTGATAATTCATTGACTGAGGCAAAGAATGTCATTAACTTTTTTTTTTTCAGTTACTTGTGAAAAAAAATCTTATTAAAATTCAGAATTAATCAACAACAAAAAATCCCAATTTTCTTTTGCATGCACATATTCACAAGCTTATTCATGTTTTGCAAATCTCTGGGATAAATCTGACCTGATCAGATTCACCAGTACCTTTCCTAGTCTCTGAGAGGAGCAGAGATTTTTATCCTCTCATTCTTTCAATCATTACCTTCCTTTCATTTTTCTCCACTTCTCTCTTTCAAATGCTTGAAATTCATTCATTCATTGATTGATTCAGTTATTTATGCCTTTTTTCATACAAAAAAAAATACTGAAGTTATTGGATTAAATACTGAAGTTACTGGATTAAATACTGAAGTTATTGGATTAAATCACTACCAGGTTTGGTGCTTCATTTAAAAAATCTCATTCAAGCCGAAACCGGTTTGGCTCAGTGAATAGAGCGTTGGCCTGCGGACTGAAAGGTCCCAGGTTCGATTCCGGTCGGGGGCATGTACCTTGGTTGTGGGCACATCCCCAGTGGGGAGTGTGCAGGAGGTGGCCAATCGATGTGTCTCTCTCATCGGTGTTTCTAGCTCTCTATCCTTCTCCCTTCCTCTCTGTAAAAAATCAATAAAATATATTTAAAAAAAAAAAATCTCATTCAAAATGGTGCCACGTCAACCGGCCAGGGCCCACCCAGAACGGCCTGCCAGCGGCTGCGAGGTGCCTCCGGGGGGCCAGCCAGCGGGGATCCCCCCATCCCGCCCCGCCCCCCACCCCCCACCCCCCTCACCTGCGCCCCGGGAAACCACAGCGAGAAGGAGGCCGAGTCCCCAGCCGCAGCTCCGGCTTCCTCCCCGGCGCCCAGGGCCGCCCCGCCCCTCCCTCCCTCCCCTCCCGTCCCGGATCCCGACTGGCTGAGCGCCCTTCATTTGCATATCCCTACCTTTGTTCCCCGCGGGCGGCCAATCAGCGCGCCGGGCGAGGCGGGGGTGCGGGGCGGGGCCCGGGCTCCAGCCGCCGCGGCCGCAGGTTCCCGAGCGGGTCGCCGCCGCCGCCCTGGGCGCGCCGCGCACAGCTCCGCCGCCGCGGGTCCTCCCAGCTGCGTCCACGCGGCGCGGAGACCGGGCTCGGCCAGGCCGCCCCGCGGGCGGAGACAAAGAGGCTGTCGGCGAGCGCGGGGCGCCGGATTCCTACCTTTGCAGCGGCCGCGGACCCCACGCGCCAAGATGGTGTGCGGAGGCTTCGCGTGTTCCAAGAACTGCCTCTGCGCCCTCAACCTGCTCTACACCGTGAGTACCCACCTCCCCCAGCCCCAATCCCCTTCCTGCCGGCCCGGGGGCTGGGCACCTGCCGGGCCCGGGGCTCCTGGGCTTCCCCCTGCGGCTCCCCCACCGCACCCCACGCCCCCTCCGCGGCTTCCCACGCTTTGCGCGCACCCACCCCCGGGCCTCGCCTGCACCCCCCGCTGCAGGCCACCCGGCGCCCGGGCTGGGCGCAGCCTCTCCCCCTCGCCCCGCGGGTGCAGCCGCCGTCTTTGTGGCTCGCCGGCCCGGTCCCTGCCTCCCTCTGCTCCTCCCGCCCCCGCCCCCACCTGCTCGCCTGCCAGCTGTTTGCCCAGACCTTCCCGGGGGGCGCTGACCCTCCCTCCCGGCACTCCCCCCGGCTTGCCAAGGCCATCTCAGGCGGGAGCGTGGGCTCGGGTTCGAGGACCTTTTTTTTTTTTTTTTTTTTTGCAAAAGAGCATGATCTGCAGCTGCTGCCCAGGTGGCCTGGGGCCCCTGTGCCTCTAGGTCACCCCCCTACGTGCTCCTGTGTTTTTTTTTTTCACCGAATTCACAGGATATCCGCAGCTTCCGAAGTTTGTTGTGTGTGTTTACCTAAAGGGATGTCTTTTTTTTTTCCTTTTTTTTTTTGTGTGCCCCGTTTTGCGCCTCCTGGATGCCTTTTCCATATGTCTTCCCCTCTTACTCCATATGCGAACTCCATTTTTTTAAACGACATCTTTCAGGAAAAAAAAAATAATACGCGAGCCTCCACCCAAGTCGTTTCTGTTCCCTGCCCACCAGCTGGGGCCTCATTTTAAAAAGGTTTTGCGCTGGCTGCATGCAGTCCCTCCCTCTGGGTGGGCTTTGAGCTCAGTGCTGCTGGGCGAGCCCCAGGAGGATGTGGGGGGGGAGTCGCAGGTTTTTCCCTTTATGGACTGCGTGCCACGTCCCAGGCTCGACAGGCGAGGTGTTTGCTCCCCACCCCGACATCCATCCATCCCCGGCCAGGGGTCTTGTTTCAGCCCATCAGCTAAACAGACCCAAAGGGGCTCCTACTGCATGTGGTGGCTGGATGCTGGCGAAGCCAGGAGTTAAAGAGAGAAGCCAGGCCTTGGGATCCGGATCCTCCCAGCGGCGTCTCCACCGGAGGGGAGAGCCGTCCTCTGCTGTCAGCAGCATCCCTCCCTCCATCCCCCAGGCCTGCTTCCTTCCGTCTATGAATGCACCTGGCCTGTGGCAGCCCTTCCACCTATGAATGCACCTGGCCTGTGGCAGCCCCCGCCCTGAAAGCAAACCCAGCTGCCTCTCCCCTGCAAGGAGCAGCGAGCTGGGCCATCTGGGCCAGCTTAGGTTACGTCTTTGCAAGCAAGAGGCTGCCTGGTGCGCACCGAGAGGAGGGTCAGTTTACCATCCCCGGCCCTTTGTATGGGAACAGGACCGCCGCCGCCGCGCTTGGAAGGCAGGACAGAGAAGCCTGGAATAAAATTAAAAAAATAGGCGTTTTCTGGCTGGTTAGGAACCCAAGCAACATGGTCGGTCGCTCATGGTCCACTTGGGGAAAGCAAATTCTGCAACACCCCCCCTTGGCCCAGCTCCTTGTAATTGGAGAGCCATGGCAGGTTTCAGGTTAAAAAAATCCACCCTGGTCTCACCCTGAGGCCTGCTTATCGCATGGATATTTATTAAGTAAATGCTGACCAGTTCTCCAGGCATTTCCTTTAATTCACACGCACGGTCTGCTTAGAGCTTCAGGTGCATCCATCGCTTTGTGCCCTGACCTCTGTCCCCGGCCCCCAATGATTTAGTCACACTTAACCTTAGCGCCTGTTTATAACCAGAAGGTCTACTTTGCCTATATTACTGAGATGTCTGTGTATAGTGTGCAATATGTACATTTTTAAACCTAATCCTATTGTTTTTTTCAAATTATATCATTTCTACTTGTGTTTACCGTGTATCAGGAAAGCAAGGAGAAAGGTAATTCTAAAGGAGCATATTAAGACTTTTATATACCTACTCTAAATTATTGACCATTAAAGTGTATCCTGTTGATTTTAATAGCTATGCCATAAAGCTTAATTAATTGGGAATTCAAAGGACTGTAAAAATGGTTAGCGCTTTTAAATCCTTGGCTTTGTGGGCTGAAGGATCTTTCTTTAAATGCATTAGTGTCTATTTCTCATGTGCTTCGAACGAGCTAAAATAACTTTTGCAGTTTAAGTTGGAGATGAACGAAAAGTAAAAGTTGGACCAGGTCTTAAGTAGATGCTGAAAGCGTATCAGGGCTATTATTTATGTTCTGGATTTTTCCTGGTATCTCCCTCAACAACATTATATGAAGACTTGAGAGACATGCTTTTTTTTTTTTAAAAAAAAAAGGTAAGAACAGGAGGGACCCGTAGGTAGGTTCCGATCGCACCCGACTCACCATCTCTAACATATGCTCAAAAATGCAGGACGGGGCTGAAGTCATTTCTGAAAGTGTTTAATGAAAGCAGAGTTGCGTAAGGAGTGGCCAGGGTAAAGGCCACGGGGTTTGCTTGTGTCGAAGATTTTCTCGAGGAACTTAGGACTCTACCAGCCCAACTGTCCTTGTACCTGGATGGCCTGCTAATAAAGCCCGAGATTAGAGCCGAAATTCCGATCAGTCCAGAAAGCATGTCACCGAAATAGGTCGTCAGGAACGTTCCCCAGTCTTGTCATGGACGTTTGATCACTAGACAAAGGAGCGTGTTGTCCCTGTTGTTATGGTTTGGCTGTTTTAATTAATAGGATCCTTGGTACTGAGTGACTGTAAATGTAGTAATGTAAACAGTTCATAAGTATGGGAGGAAAGGAAGAAGCTGGTCTCATTGTGCTCCTTCATGAGAAAGGGAAGGACTTGCTTCAGAATGTTCACATTTAAAGAAAATGAGCCCTGGCCGGTTTGGCTCAGTGGGTAGAGTGTCCATCTAAGAACCGAAGGGTCCTGGGTTGGATTCCCGTCAAGGGCCCATGCATGGGTTATGGGCTCCATCCTCAGTAGAGGGTGTGCAGGATTCTCTCTCATTATTGATGTTTCTCTCTCTCTCCCCCTCTCCCTTCCTCTCTGAAATCAATAAAAATAGATTTTAAAAAATAGGTTTTTTTTAAAAATAAAGAAACTGAAAGTTTCTTCTTGAGTACCTACTATGTGCTAAGCACTGTTCTCAGTCTGGGAACACAACAGTGACCCAAACTGGGCTTTAAAAGCAATATGCTTTTATTAAATCTCTCTTTTTTTTATTTGCTGTACTTCCTATGTATGATTTCAAGATTTTTATTCAGTCAATAAATATTTGCCTACAGGGTGCTGAAAACTGTGGGAAATGATAAACACATACATAGGCAAATACGTACCCATCCTGCAAGGACAGATCTCCTTGAGATTCATGGAGTGGGGAAATTAAATGCTGCAGATGGGAAGAACTGCCTGCAGGTGAGGCAACATTCAGGGGGAGATCTTGAGGGTTAGAGAAATTAGGGGAGTGAAGGTATGATTGAATTGGGGAAATGTAGAAATTGCATGGGTTTTATTTTTGTTTTTATTTTTTTTTCTTACAGAGCTTTGGATAGAAATACAAGTAAAATTACTCTGGGAAAATGGCTTATTTTATCTTTAATAGTTTAAAAAATAATTTTGATTGAAGGTATTTTGGCAAATGATGAAAAATAACTTAAATAGTTACACTAGTGATGGGAATTTTAGAAAATATGAATTAATGATGTATTACCCTATATATAACATGTTGAAGATTTATATCTCTGTGCTTCTTAAGCAAAGACTTTTACAAAATGCACTGTTGAGATTATATTTAGATGAGATTATATGTAGATTATATATGTAGTTTTAATTAAGAATGTAAGCAACAGAAAATAAGTTAAAATGTCTTAACACAAAAAAGGCAACTTCAGAAGTTTCAGTTTTGTATCTTTTTCCATAATCATTCATATATCTAAAAATTTTCCAAGTTTATTTCTATTGATTTTTTTCCTTATGACTTCAAGTGCTTTAATAAAAATTTCCCCCTCAAAAATAAAATAACATTCCCATGCAGCACCAAAAATTATACTGATTTCTGTTTCTTCCAAGATACATATTGTAAAATGGCTAAACATACCATCTTTATCAGATGAAAACATACCTATCTATGCAATTTATGGGGAGAAAAAGCACTATATTCAGGAAGAAAACTCAAGTTTGAACACTAACTCTACAACTTGCTTGGAATGTAACCTTGGGCAAACAGTTTACTTGAGCTTCAGGGTTTTTTTTGTTCATTTATGAACTGGTGATATTTTTTACTCTTCCCTTATGGGGTTATAGTGATGATAAAATGAGAGACGTGAATGTACTTCAGAAAAGAAAAATTAGATTGTTGTAAGTGGAAAATTGAATTACCTTAAATTTCTGAATTATAAACTTGCATATGTTATCATGAAGAAATTTTCAAACTGAAGACTAGTGGTGTTAACTGATGCAGGCACTAAGCAAGCAAGAGTTTATATAGCTTAAAATAGTAATAATCTCGTTGGATATTTTAGTGTGTGGTTAGGTTTATATTATTTTTCTCTCTGCCCCTGTTCAAACTACTGGATGAATTAAAAATACTTAAGTGGTTGCTGAAATATTTACTTGCATTTTGAATTTAAAAATGATTCATTATTTACAGAACCTGGAATTTTCACATGATGCTGTTGTGCTGATACCTCTAGTCTGCCTCTGTGCCATGTATGTTTGTAAAGTTTCCCAGCTTTTGATTTTAAAACACAGTAACAAAAATGTGCCACTTACGTAATTTCTCACTTGAAATGAGATTATCGACTTTCACAAAATTTAATTACATAATTGAGAGGCATTTACAAAGAAACAGTTAATTTTGGGGGAAAAAATGTATTTCAGCCTATTTTTGAAAAGTGGGATTTGAATATTTCTGTGGCTTAATTTTACATATGGTTTTAGGTGATTTAAAAGTGGGCCATCATCACTTCAAATACATTTGAACTATTGGTAAGAATAGACTAAATTGAGTTTCTTTTACTTTTTTTTTTTTTAATTCATCCTCCAGACCGTCTTACCATACTAAAAGGAGTAACTCAACCCCACTTGTAATAATGGATGCAACTCTTGGAAAATAACCTCAAATTCTTTAACATGCCATGCACGATCTGTCACCATCTGCTCCTCCCATCTGCACCCTTTTATAGATTTCACCCACAGGGAAGTTCCCAAATATTTTGCCCTTTCTTGACTTTCCGTCTCTGCTGATCTTCTGCTGACAACCTGCAATGCCTTGCTGTGTCTTTGTGAAGTTGCTCAAATAGAGCCTCTTCTTTCTCTAGCCAGATGAATTGTTTCCTTACATTTTCACTTGAGAATCTTAATACTTGAATGCCACCCTAAGCTAGTTCCATCAAGATTCAGGCAGAGGGGAAGAGCATGTGGTTTTTAAGAAGTAGGTTATCTATCTCTCATTTCCTCTATGTATCTTTCTAGCTATATAAATTGCAGTGAAGGCAGAGAGCCATATTGTAAGACTATGTCTTACTTTGGCTTTGCCATGGACCCTACCAATGCTCCATATTGTAGTTAGCTGTGTGCTTGCTTTTCCCCAACTAGACCACTAGCCTTTTGTTGGCGGACATTTTAGCTTCCTGTTTGTTGCATCTTTCAGTGAGCAGCATTTTTTAACAAATATGTTTTTATTGATTTTTAGGAAGAGAGAGGAAGGAAGAGTGAAAGAGAGAGAGACAGACATCAATGTGAGAGAGAAACATCGATTGGCTGTCTCTCGCACACTTACTATGGATGAGCCAGCAACCTGGGCATGTGCCCTGACCAGGAATTGAACCAGTGACCTGTCAATGCATGGGAGGACACTCACCAGCTGACAACCCATGATTACCCATGATTTATGGCCTAAGCTGAGCCACACTGGCCAGAGCACGTGTGTGTGTGTGTGTGTGTGTGTGTGTGTGTGTGTGTGTGTGTATTTTCTTTTTAAAATATATTTTATTGATTTTTTACAGAGAGGAAAGGAGAGGGATAGAGAGAAACATAGTTGAGAGAGAAACATCCATCAGCTGCCTCCTGCACGCCCCCTACTGGGGATGTGCCCACAACCAACTGCAACCAAGGTACATGCCCCTGACTGGAAGCGAACCTGGGACCCTTCAGTCTGTAGGCGGATGCTCTATCCACTGAGGCAAACAGTTTTTGGCTCATATGTGTTTTTTTTTTAAAAACACAGAACCAAAACTCTCTAATTATTTCCTGAATTGAATTTGCAGAATTGGTTGCCCCCGTTCACCAGAGATCAAGCATACAAATGATCGTGCATAAAAAATGATAATTTGATCAAAATTAAATGTGGAAGACAGCCCAGTGTTTTAAAAACATGAAAGTTATCATTGGGTTGAAAATAGTAAAATGTAGGAATTACCTTTATCTACTTATAGAATCTAATAGGTTTCTTGAACTACTCTTTTTTTTTCTTTTATTGTTGGCCAGCCTTCTATATAGTTTTCCTGAAACTTTTTCCAACATCCTATAAAATTGTACTATAATTATAATTGGCTAGGTTTTTTACTATTAGTAGTCTATTGTATTATTATTAGTCTAATAAAAATGTATTATCAGGTGAATTCAAGTAAGTTTCTTTTAGTCATTCTCATAATAGTGAGTAGGCATGAACAGCCGTGAACAAAACCAAAATCAAACATCCTGCCTTCATGAATCTTATATTTATGGGGGAAGATGGATGATAACCAGATGAGTAAATAAATTATATATCATAGTAGAAGGTAAAACCTTGCTGTGAATTAAAACTGAGTCAAAAGAATGAGGAGGAGTGGAAGGGGTGGGTAGGAGAGGATAAGTATATAGTTGTATATATGGTGGTCAGGATTAGCCTGCTTGAATCAGAGACTTGGAGGAAATGGAAGGACAAATGGACAGGTATTTAAGCCTGAGGGTCTGGCCTTTGGAAGGAGCCCAGAGGAGGATTTGTGGTTTATGCCAGGGGCAGAAGGGAGTGTGACGGGGACAGAGTGAGCAGGGGGAGCAGTCAGAGGAAGTGAGTCAGGAGTTCTGGGACCGGAGTGCGAAGCGTCTTCTGAGCACCAGAAGGACTTTGTGCTTTCATGCCAAGTGAAACTGGTGTGTTTGGACCTGGTTGTCATTTCACAGTGAATTGAGAGTAGCTTAGAGATGGCAAAAATGGAAGCAGTGAGAGCACATGTAAGACTGTTGCAGCGATTTAGGCGAGAGGTGACGGTGGCTTGGGCCCGTATGATAGCAATGGAAGGAAGAGAAATAGTCAGATTTGGGGTATATTTTGAAGGGGGTGGGGGTCAACATAATTTCCTGATGGGTTGGAATGAGGTCTGAGAGACAAAGACAGGTCACAGATTACCCATGATTTTTGGCCTAAGCCACTGGCAGGATAGATCTGCTATTAATGGGAATGGGTGGAGCAGGTTTTGGGAGGAAAATTAGGGGTCCACTATTAGATGGGATGCCAGTGGAGATCTCAAGTAGCAGTTGGAGTCTAACTGTTAGACTAACAACAATGGAGTTCGGGGGAGAGGAATAGCTGGAGGTTTACATTCATGAAGCCATTAGCATTAAGAATGATACAAGAGTTGAGACCGGCTGAAATGAACCAGTTAGGATAGATGGAGAAGGGCTGTAGTCCATGGATTGAACCAAGGATGCTCTTATAATAACAGCTCTGGGAGACCAGGAGGAGCTTGCAAAGGAGTGTGAGCAGGAATGGCCGGTCAGGCAGGAGGAAAACACGGTAGAGTTTGGTGTGCACATTGTTTTAAGGAGATAGAATTGAGCATCTGTGTCAAATGCTGCTCAGTATTTAGATGAGGACTAAAACACGATACATGAATTGATCAATGAAGTAGGCATTAAAAAGGACAATTATCCTTTTACTTTTCAGATTATAGACTGTATTGCCCTCAACAATAAAGATCTGCTTTCCTAAGTGCCCAGCACATGGACTTACATATGATTGACATTTAGTTCATTGAATGAAGGACTCACTGCAGGTCTCTTCTGCCCACAACTCGACTGTGTTGCCCAGACTGCTGCAGAGAAGTAAGGGATGGTGCTGGAAGTTTGTTGGCAGCTGAGGGAGCCATCTCAAACGAGTTACCCTTGGAAAAATGACAAGTCAAGGTCCCTTACTTGTGATCCCTTTGGTATGAATTCCTCTCAGCAGTTATTACTTACTATATATCTTGTACCTAGAAGCGTAAAATAATCTGCTTGGCACAACAAAGAAGAATATGTGACAAGCCTGGTAGGCTTCTGGTGTCATTTGAAGAAGGAAAATTGAAGAACTGAGGTCTTGGCATCAACACTAAATGTCTGGATATTTAGCAATATCTAGATTTATTTATAGAATTTCCAAGTTTCCACCCAGATGTTTGGCATTGTAGAAACACGTGCTTCATCGCTGCTGACTTTATCTTCAGTTTCCACATTAAGCAGAAGTTCCGAGGGCTAGGTCAGTATTCAAGTAGAATTCCTCATTGGGAATGTTGAACCTTAGAGAGGCAGGTCATCTGAGGCCTTGGTTTTCTTTTCTTTAAGGTCTTTTGTGAATTTTTAGAAGGGAAAGTGGAGAGGGAGAATGAGAATGAGAGAGAGTGAGTGAGAGAGAGAGAGAGATTGAACCCGCAAACCTGGTTTGTGTCCTGACCGGGAATCAAGCCTGTGACCTTTCAGTGCACAGGATGACCCTCCAGTCAGGAATGGGGCCTTTGTTTTCGTTATACATGTGTGGATGCTGTTACATTTTGGGGGTGTAATCCTTCTAAATGTTATTACTGTTTTCTATTTCTTACCCTCTGCTACCACCACGACCTCTCTCTCGCTTTTGTGCTGACAAAGTAATTTTGAATCATTTAACAACAGCATCAAGTCCAGGTTTTTGTTCCACGTCCCCTTTTATCCTCAGAGTCACTCACATGCTCTGGGAGCATTTGGATGCTCAGAAGGAAAAATAAAAGTAGCTGTTGTAGACAGAATTCCAGTCTTTCTTTGCATTGTGTTTTTGAAATGTAGATATTCAGTGAAAGAAGGAAAATCTTTTTATAGGTTTCATGGAGAAAGAATAACCTGGAACCTCAGGAGGCTGGATTTCTTCTCTGCAAATGTTGTATAGGTTAGGGAGTAAGCTTTTGCTGGGCATTACCACATGATGAGTGATCTTATGAGTTCTTTTCTCCTGCAGTATATTTTGAGTACCTTTTTCTGTGCCAGGCCCTCAGCCAGGTGCTAAGACGATCAGGTCTACACGAGCCTTGATTGTATGTATGGCACTTACCGTGTAGAAGAATTCAAAGAATGGCTGGAGGTGGCAAAGTGACTCATGAATCACCTCAGAGGTAATCCAGATCCTTTGCATTCTTGGACTTGTCAAGCTGGGATTTGGACTTTATGCTAAACTTAGAAACAAAAGATAGCCAGTGTGTATATGACCTGATCTTTAAGGAAAAGACCACTAGAGAACACCAGATCAGGAACAGAGTTCAAATGTACGTAATAGAAACCCAGTCATTGTTACTAAGCTTTATGATTTTCATGAAGCAACATGTCCAAAGGCACGTGCACAGTTCAAGCGTGTTGTCTAATCCTAGTCTTCATCTGTTTTCCTGCTCCATCATCCTTGGATGTGACTTCCTTTCTTGGCACCAAATTGCAATCTGTAACGCTAGTCATCATGATTTGTTCCATGCCAGAAGGATGCTGCTGTAAAATGCTCCCGCCTGGTAAAGTTGAGTCATTTTGGGGGGGATAGTGGTGAGGGAACAGTTTAATTGAAATATGATTGACATGTGATAAGCTGCCCATTAAGATATAAACTTAATGAATTCTGACACACACACCTCTGAACCCATCATCACATTTAAAATGTTGAAGATTTCCATCGCCCCCCAAAGTTGTCTGATCCTCCTTTGTAACCTCTCCCTCTGCTCCCAGTCTGTAAGCAACCACTGACCTGCTCAGTGGCAAAAGTTAGGCTGGAGTTAAATTTGGTAAGTGTAGGAAGGGTGTTTGCAGAAGCTGGCCTAGGCCCTAGGACATTTCTCTGCCTCATTGATCTCCTTGAGTTTGGGAAGATGGTCACAGTGGGGAGGGTAGACAGAGTCAAAGCAAATTGGCAAACATTAAAAAAATTTATGGTAAGTGTTTGCAGAATGGAGCCTATATTAACCAGAATTCTTCATGGATTATAGATCAGCTTAAAAGAATGTGTTGGCAAGGTAGCACAAACTCTCACGATAAATATAATTGGACATCCAGTAGTTGTATCATCAAGTATGACTGGTTCAAGGAGCTCAGAAAAGGCCAGAAGTCTCTTGCTCCTTCTATCATTTCTCGGCTCACCTTGTCTCTGCTTAGATTATTTTTGAGGCTAGATCTTTACATGTGCAATATGGCAGAATCAATTTTAATGGTCCTTATAGCTTGCTATGCCAGAGGAGCCTATTTTCAAAAACCTTTTCATATCCCTGTATTATCATACCAGAGGCCTGGTGCACAGATTCATGCACTGGTGGTGTCCCTCAGCCTGGCCTGCGGGGATAGGGCTGAAACCGGCTGTCCAACATCCCCCGAGGGGTCCTGCAGTGTAGGAGGGCACTCTGCAAAGTTGCTGTTGCTCGCCAGCTCCTGCATTGAGCCTCTGCCCCTGGTGGTCAGTGCATGTCATAGTTACTGGCTGGTAGGATAGTCGCTTAGTCTTTTATATAGATAGATAGATAGATAGATAGGACATCCTAATGAACCCTATTAGTTTATGGACCCATTCAGTGGATCAATCACTGTGGATAGGAAGGTGAACAACTATGATTGGTGGGCTGAAATCTTGTGTCTCTGCTGTTGATTGTGGTAGGAGGGGGTCCCATGAGACACTATATTTCAAAGTTTTATAAGAAAAGTATGCGCTGGGTTGTAAAAGCAACATGTCCACTACAGAGCTCACTTCTCCAGACAGCAATTTGTCTAGCTCTTCTCTTCCTAATTGTAAAACATGTGGCTAAGGCCTTCATTATTGGAAAGGGTGAGTGTAGTAGTTAAAGACTGCAGCCCCCATTGAAACTGAATTATGAAGAACATTATGCACAATATACTTTTTTCTTTTTTAAAAAATATATTTTATTGATTTTTCACAGAGAGGAAGGAAGAGGGATAAAGAGTCAGAAACATCGATGAGAGAGAGACATCGATCAGCCGCCTCCTGCACACCCCCTACTGGAGATGTGCCTGCAACCAAGGTATATGCCCTTGACCTGAATCAAACCTGGGACCCCTCAGTCTGATGCTCTATCCACTGAGCCAAACCGGTTTCGGCTACTTTTTTCTTTATTCTGCAATGGCATTGCATGTATCAACCCAGAAGGTGCAAAAATACGTGTTTATTAGTTGTACACAGTTTTATTTGCTAGAGCGAGCGAAAAGATAAGTGCTTTTCATTCAGAGCCGAACTTCTGGCTCCTCTACCCCAGGCGAGGCACCGCGTACTTGTGTGAATGTCTGTGTGTGCCAACATTGCTAGGTCAGGCAAAAGAAAAAGAAAAAGCACAACATGAACCTGGCAGTTGACGCATAGAGAGGTCGTTTGAGTTCGAGGACCTCATTGTGCTTTTATCCCTGACCACACAGCCAGGTCTGCTAGGGAGTACGTTAAAGGAGATGCTGTTCAAATGCATCTCAATCTGGCTGCCAAGAAAAAAACCAACAAAACCAACAACAGTTTCTTAGATAAGATAATGGTGTCTTTAGTGTTACACCTCAGTGTTAACAATCCCTGAGCTGTATTGTTGGGCACTGTGACGTATGTAATCCTACAGGGAGGAAAAAGGCACCGAGCAAAAAGTTTCCCACCGTCGTGCCTCTGTGTCACTGGGCAGGCCATTCTGCTGGTTGATTTATCACCTCTAACGTGTCCCTAACAAGAAGGGACTGACTATGACCCTGCCATAGCTTTGTGCCTCGGTGTTCCGGGCTGTCTCGTGAGCCTTGACTGAGACTCGCTCTGTCCTTTCCCCCGTGCCCTCTGTTTCTTTCCAATCGCCACGTACCCAGGTGCATGTGCCCTGGGTTTGCCTCCACCGCTTAGGACTTGCTTGGGGAAGCAATACCAGTTGTAGACACGCTGATAAGCTTGCTCTGGCACGACTATAGTGCTTGTAATCTCTCCTT
This sequence comes from Lasiurus borealis, assembly GCA_004026805.1. Classification (NCBI taxonomy): domain Eukaryota; kingdom Metazoa; phylum Chordata; class Mammalia; order Chiroptera; family Vespertilionidae; genus Lasiurus; species Lasiurus borealis. Next base: position 14,050 of record PVJN01025654.1, on the reverse strand, counting down.
GAGAAGCTCTTTTCACGATTCACTTTTCTTTGTTTTCAAGGGAAAACAGGAAAGGTTGGCGCTTCCTGCTCATAAAAACACTGCTATCAACCAGTTAACAGGTCCATAATCTGTTTTTATCAGCATCTGTCTCAGGGGAAGGAAACTATTTGTCATGGTCTAAATTTACTTTCTATGACAATGGTCTCACAAGGAAACTTGTTGTTGAACAAAAGATTCCTGCCTGCAGTTTCTGTGTCTACCAAGTTCCAGTGACAAACAGAGGCTTGTAAATTACACAGTTCGAGTTAATTTTATTGGAAGTTTACAGTGGTTAGATGGCGAGTTTGGGAGACTTCATTATAATCCCGTTCTCTTAAAAATTACCAAATGAGCCGAAACCAGTTTGGCTCAGTGGATAGAGCGTCCGCCTGTGGACTGAGGGGTCCCAGGTTCGATTCCGGTCAAGGGCATGTACCTTAGTTGCGGGCATATCTCCAGTGGGGGTTTGCAGGAGGTGGCGATCGGTGTCTCATCGATGCTTCTAACTCTATCCCTCTCCCTTCTTCTCTGTAAAAAATCAATAAAATATATTTTTTTAAAAAATTACAAAATGACAATAACATAATTACCACTACTCAGAAATAGTTTAATTATTATCTTTAAAGAGTTCCTTTATAGTAACAGTTAAAGAGGCTAATAATCAAATTTACTTAGTTGCCTATCATAAATCACCAGGTTTTACTTCTAATTTAAAAAGTGAATTATGACTACTTGGCGGATTTTTGTTATAATGTGTTGAAAATAACCGTCACATGCAAGAAAACATTTCTGTTGTTTTCAAAAATTTTAAGTAAAAAAACCTGACATACTCCACGGGTCTATCAGGAAATGATTAGCTCAAATAAGTTTATGTTTGGACAGTTTCATAATTGTAGTAATAAATTCAAAATTTGTTGTGCATTGAACAGTTAAAGCTACCTTTTCTCCCAGCTTACAAATGAGAATGTGTATGTGTGTGTGTGTGTGTGTGTAATGTGTACAGGCGGGTGCATGTGCTGGGGAACTAGATATGAGAAGGGGGTGATAAGGTGGTATCATGTTCCATACATACGAGCACCCAAGTATGACCTACAGCTTTGCTTTCTGTCATAAATAAGTAGAGATGCAGTGAAGTACTGTCTACTGACTTTAGGTGTATACCACCTTTTCAAAAGCCTTTCTTTTTCCCTAAGTGGAGCAAATTACAGGAGAGAATGTGGATAGTACTTGGAGATGCACAGATAAGAATTAGTGTGAAATATCTGAGAGACATTTGAGATCTTGATGTAAGTACTAGCTGTGTTTGGGCAATAGTGAGAACAAACTGGATAAGGAAAGCTGGACCAATTTTCAGAGGAAAGCAAAGCAGAAGAATTTAAAATTGGTTCTGTTATATTTTCAAAGCTAGTTTTAATCAGGGAATATTTCATATGCACAGAAAATAATATGTGCTCTTCATCTCATCTCCTGTTATTCTCCTCTCACTCAAAAAAGTTACCATCCTGAAATCAACATCTGTCATTTCCACACATATTTATATGTTTATGACAATTTGACCTATCAATCAACCACAAAGAATAGATATGATATTGTTTGTGTTTGAAAAGTGATACATTTATACATGCTTTATCAATATTTATACAAAATTTTTCAGATCTTTTATGTTTGAAATTTATCAACTTAATAGAAATGGATCAAAATCATTTGTATTCTACTGGGTGATCACACCAATTTATGAATCCCCTTTTTATGATGTTGAGTTTTTCAATTTTTTACTATTACAAATAAGGCTGCCGAAATCCTGACATGTGTCAACTCCTCTTCTTCTTGAAAAATGATTTTGCTGAAAGCTTATCAATTTTTTTCTTTTTAAAAAAATATATTTTATTGATTTTTTTTTTTCAGAGAGGAAGGGAGAGGAATAGAGAGTTAGAAACAGCAATGAGAGACAGAAACATAATTTTTTCGTTTTTAATGAAGCTTTATCCTTCCTATTACATGTTTCCCTTCTTTCTGTTTTTATTGGATTTGCTCTGTTTGGCTCTTTTTCAGGTCTGCATTTTTAAATATAGTTTTGTTTTTTCCCCCATGTTGTTTTTATTCCTTTTATCTTTTTTAGTGAGTTAAATTTTAGTCTTATTTTATTTGGTCCTATTACCTCAAGTTCTTGGGAATTCTAATTCTTCTTTTGCATCTGTTTGATTTTTTTTTCTTTGTGTTTTGTGGTTTTTTGATTGACAACAAAGTTTTTATCTTATTTTCTGTTTGGGAATGTTACCAGGATTGGGATTCAGAAGCGCCCCTCCTGCGTCATTTTGGATTTGTTTCTGTGAGTTTTTCTCTCCTAATTTCATTACAGCCTGCGATCAGCTTTTATCTAAATTGCGTGGCTGGTGTACATTTAGACTCTAGACACGGCCAAGGTAGGTTTGGTGTTTCTCTTTCTTGCACAAGGCGTTTTGCAGGGACTGAAAATCTTGACTCTCTTCCTGGGTGTCGTGGTGTGGTTTTTCTATCACCCCTTACTCTGGAAATACAGCTTTCTGCAGGTCCTTCCTGGGTAAGGGTCTTAGTTCCACATCCTGGTTCTGCCTGGTTTAAAACTCAAATCCTTCCCCTTTAAGGGACTGGAAGTCCTTCCCACCCTCGCCTGCCCCCCCCCCCCCCCCCCCCCCCCCCCCCCACAGCCCCAGTTGTTTGCTTCTGGTTCTGACTTTCAGTTCTTCCTTTCTGGCTGGTGTGAGTTTCTCACGGTTTCTCTGGGCTCAGCTACGTGTTTAAATTAAACGTTACAGCCTTTCCCAGTATCTTAAGTGTCTGTAGCAGGAAGGATTCTCTGATGACAATTTGGGGCCCACCTGACAATCCAGGGTAAGATCCTAACGAAGTCACATCTTTTGTCATACATGACACTTTATTCTGTGGCTCTGTAAGGGAATAGTCACAGTGTGGATGGACATTTCTCAGCCCACTACCTGCTCCTGTACTGTATCTTTGGCCTGTTCTAGTCCTCTGAATGTTTTGGGTTATTCTCTGAACTCTGACCCAGCTTTAGAAAATCTCTGACATTGCGATTATTTGTAGGGACTTATAAGTTTTCATTTCTTCCTACACAGATCTCTAGAACAAGAGTCCACAAATTACAGCCCATGGGCCACATCCGTTCCATTGTCTATGATGGAATAGCCTGCAGCTGAGAATGGTTTTGCAATTTTAAATGGTTGAAAAAAATCAGAGGAAGAATATTTTCGTTACATATGAAAATTACGTGAATTTACATTTCATGTCTTTAAGTGAAGTGTTATTGGACCCTGCCCTGCTCATTTCTGTGGGTATTTTCTATTGCTACTTTCCTGTCCCAGCTGAACGGCGATCCACAAAGCCAGATGGTAAATGTCTGGCCCTGGACAGAGAAAGTTCCCAACCTTTTTTCGTCAGGGTGTCTTGTCTTTGGCTTTAGGGCACTGGACATCAACCTTTGGTACATGAATATTTAACTCGTGGTCAGCACTTCCTTAATATAGTAAGGATCTGGTGTGAGTCCCAAAGGATTCTTTAACACTGTGGGGTTAGAAGACTTTCAGGTATCATATTATTCATGCTTCAGAACTTTTGGGCTCTAAGACTTAACTAAACAAAGAGTGATAGTGCTACCCTTGAATTTAATTGAATTAAGACCTAGAGATCCTATCCAGGGCTTGAAGTTGGCATGTGTGCTGGTTAATTTTATATGTCAACTTGGCTAGGCTGTGCTGTTCTGATGTTTGTGTAAACACTAGTCTAAATGTTGCTGAGATGGGCCCTAACCGGTTTGGCTCAGTGGATAGAGTATTGACCTTCAGACTGAAAGGTCCTAGGTTCGATTCTGGTCAGGACATGTACCATGGTTGTGGGCACATTCCTAGTAGGAGGCGTGCAGGAGGCCGCTGATTGATGTTTCTCTCTCATTGATGTTTCTAGCTCTCTATTCTTCTCCCTTTTCTTCTCTGTAAAAAAGCAATAAAATATATTTAAAAAAATAAATGTTGCTGAGATGGTATTTTTATTTTTATTTGTTAAATATATTTTATTGATTTTTTTTTTATAGGGAGGAAGGGAGAGGGATAGAGAGTTGGAAACATTGATCCGCTGCCTTCTGCACACCTCCTACTGGGGATGTGCCTGCAAACAAGGTACGTGCCCTTGACTGGAATCGAACCGGGGACCTTTCAGTTTGCAGGCTGACGCTCTATCCACTGACCCACACCGGTTTCAGCTGAGATGGAATTTTTAGATGTGATTAACATTTACATTCAACTGATTTTAAGTAAAGCAAATTATCCTCCGTATTGTGGGCCTCATTCACAATATAAAAAATAAAATAAAAATGAAAGCTTTAAGAACAAAGACTCAGGTTTCCTGAGGAAGAAGAAATCCTGTCTAAAGACTGTATGATAGAGATCCCACCTGCATTTCCAACCTGCCACCCTGCCCTGTAAACTTCAGACTTGCAAATCCCCACAAATGCATGAACCAAGTCCTTAAAGTAAATTTCTCTCTAAAGAAATAGCCTGTTGGTTCTGGTTCTCCAGAGACCCTGACTGATAACCGAAGATGCGTGGACCATCTTCAGGGTTTGGTTCGATGATGCAGTAAAGATGCTAATCATCGCCCTCTCGCCTCCCTGAGGTGAGGCCTGTCGCTGCATCATCTCGCCCTTCTTGCTTCACACCTCCTTCAGGTTCTGCCTTTTGCACCTGGTGAAAGGAAATGCGCTATATTTGGATGCCACAGAGTCAGAAATAAGTTCACTTGTGATGGGGCAGAGAGGACTTTTTCCCAACCCAAGGTTGCTCCTAGTGCCGAGAAGATTGCGAGTGAAATGATAACAAGGAGACAGAAGCCAGTGGACCTGCTGATAAGAAGCCATTGAGAAGATGAGAGGGACTGTGCACATTTCTGGGTGGCAAAAGGTGTGAGGATATGTTCCCTCCCATTCTCCTCCTCCAAAGAAAAGCCCTCAGTGTGAGCTAACTGCCCTGGAGGAGAAGCCCTGGACCCCTCTCTGTGTCTGTCATGCTTCCGGTAGTACTTTCATTCCCAAGTTTTGCTTCTTTGTAATAAATGGATAAAGAGACAAATATATGTACTGTTTGTCAGTATTTAGGAGTTTGACTTGTATCTCTACATGTGTGCGAAGTTATATATGCTGAGTCATTTGAAATCACATGTATCAAAAATTATACATTTGAGTTTACAAAGACTCATTGGAATGAGTGGTGATTTATTTTTTATTTGGGAAGTTTTTATTAGGCCTTGAGATGGTGCTAAAAATATTACATTTTTATTCATTTTGATTTCTCCCAACTGGGTTTTATGCTATCAACTTGTTCCAGGAAATGGTGGACTTTCCATTGAATTGAAGATCCTATCTCATTCCTGTTCCCTCACCCCCATCTTTCCCAGAGATCTAAGCTATGTCTTCCATCAGCTAATTATAATCTTCATATGCACGCTATTGATTTACGTAAATTTGAGTTTTTTAGGTAATGACAGATTTTCGAGGCATGTGCTCTCTCTCTTCACTTGGTTTAGTTTTATAATATACAAAAGTGGGCAAAAGTAGGTTTACAGTTATTCCTATGGAAAAAGACAGGCAGGTTATGAAGACTACAATAGCTTTATTAGTTCAAAAGAAAATCACAGTGCAACTATAAATCTACTTTTGCCCACTCCTTTATAAATAAAATTACGATATATATAAAAAGCCTGTGGTCATGACGCCCTCATGCCGTAACGACCGTATACCAGGAGGCTGCATGCATGGCAAGGTGTGTGCAGGTGGGTGGGGACTTGACTCTGGGTCCCCATGGGTGCCAGCAGGTCTGGGTCTTGCGTGATTTTGAGGCACATAGGTGGGCGGAGACTTGACTCTGGGTCTTGCAGCGCCTGTGGGACTTGAAGCTACATCCCCGCAGACATGGTCCAGACTCTAACAGAAGGGAGGAGGGAGCCGGATACTCGCAATATTAAAATATTTCCTCTAGTTAATTCTCTTTTATTTTATTTTTATTTCATGCACTGGGCCACTAGTTGGAATATAATATAATTTATACTCAGAATGCCATTTTTACCCTGAATACATAAAGCCTCTTATATTCCTTTCATCCGGAAAGTTCTAACAGTTTCCATATAGTGTCCCCTTGAATAATGCAGGGGTTGGAGCACTGACCCCCACACAGTTAAAAATATATGTATAACTTTTGACTCCTTTAGAACTAAACCACTCACAGCCTACTGTTGACCAAAAGCCTTACTGATAACATAAACAGTTGATTAACACATATTTTGTATGTTATATGTATGTTATATTGTATTCTTACAACAAAGTAAGCTAGAGAAAAGAAAATGTTAACAAGAAAATAGTAAGGAAGATAATGCATGTACAGTACTGTAGATATTCACTGAAAAGAGTCTGTGTGTAAGTGCACCCACACAGTTCAAACCTGTGTTGCTCAAGGATCAAGTGTATAGGAATTCTAATAAAATAGATAATGACACCTAAATCACTTTATTTCAGCAACAGCTCTGTGAGAAACTTCGATTGTCCCCAGCGACCAGGTTCTGTGATCAGTTCTGGGGAGATAAATGAAAAGGTGGAAAGATGGTGGGGAGGGGAGTTTAGTATCACGTTGCCCGGAGAAGGGTGAGATTAATTTAGTTTGCTGGGGAGTAGGAAGGCGTTACAGAGAAAGGTGCAGTCCACCTGGAAAGAAAGGTGATTTCAATGTGAAGAAATGAGTATGTTAGAATAAAATGCATTGGACTCTAGAAGCTTTCTATGTGCTATTATTTAAAAATACTTGAGTAGAAATCAGTTAGCCTTAGTATAAACGAGAGGACCTCTGAGGCTCCATAATAATTTTGTAGGTTGTCGTTAGTTTTTTTTTTTTAAGCATGACTGAGGGTTGGTGTAATTGGCTAACACAGTGCTATCTACTGAGATCTTGTGTGCATTCTAGTGTTGAGTATTAACGATCACTTAGAAGATGCTAAGTGGGTGCCTGAAAAAGGTTCTTGACGTTGTTATATGCAATCAGTGCTAATCCCTCTCTCCCCCCTCCCTCTCTGTTTGCTCTTGCAGTTGGTCAGTCTGCTGCTCATCGGAATCGCTGCCTGGGGCATTGGCTTCGGCCTGATTTCCAGTCTGCGGGTGGTCGGCGTGGTCATCGCAGTGGGCATCTTCTTGTTCCTCATCGCCTTGGTGGGGCTGATCGGAGCTGTGAAACACCATCAGGTGTTGCTCTTCTTTGTATCCTTTCTTAAAAGGGGATTTTCACCCCGCTTGGGTTTGTTCTTCCTTTTATCGATTAGTCTTTCATCCCTATGACTGTTTAAAATTGTCATGAGGAAATTGTCAGAATTTCCTAGCAAGCCCGATAGGCGTTTGTTCAACCAACATTGGGAGCATTCCTTAAGGTGAAATTATTGTGTATTTGCATGTTTCCAGTCTCTGCTGTGCCCATCATGAAGAATGTATTTTGGAAGTTCATTAATAGTTTTGTGTATGTATTGCAAGTTCCGTTATACTGAACTAATTTAGTAACTTCTTAGTCTTTTCTAACATAGGAATATTTGGCTGAGAATTTTTATAGTGACATATATATTTACCTCTTTCTTTTTCCTATTTTATATATGTAAGAATTTTATTTTAATCTCAATAAAATCTTTATAGGTCGGCTTTTAGTTAAATCATTATCATTGCTGGCAATATTTTTCTATATGCACTTGCAACTACAGTGTATTATCAAAATAATAATAATAATGTGTATTCTATTTAAACTTCCTCTTGTTCTGCTTTCTGGCTGAATTCCTTCTGGTACATTCTAAAGCTGTCCATACATCTGTTTTATGTTGTTTTAACAGTGTCCAGAAATAACCTTAACTTTAATTCTCAGTACATGATCATTCTCTTACTTGTATTTATTGTTCAGTTTTCTGTATCGTGTGCTTGTTTAGCCCTGAACGAGGAGCAACAGGTAAGCAAATACTTTCCCCATCTACTTTATTCTGCCACATAGTATGTATAGGAAAAAAGGGGAAGGCATAACTGAAAAATAATCTCTTCTTGCACAGAATGCCATTGCACTCGATATAGCTAAAATATTTTGTTCCTGATTGCATCAGTCCATTGATTTTCAACCGTTTTCATCTTAGGGCACACATAAACTAATTACTAAAATTCTGCGGCATACTGAAAAATATAATTTTTCCCTATCAGATAAAAAAATAGGTATAGTTTTTTGTTGTTATTTTTACAATATGTTTTTATTGATTTCAGAGAGGAAGGGAGAGGGAGAGAGAAACATCAGTGATGAGGGAGAATCATCGATTGGCTGCCTCCTGCACATCTGTACTGGGGATCAAGCCCACAACCCGGGCATGTGCCCCTGGCTGGAATCAAACCTGGGACCCTTCGGTCCACAGGCCGGCACTCTATCCATGAGCCAAACCAGCTAGGGCAAAACAGGTATAGTTTTGATTCACTCATATCAGATAGATATTGTATTGGCTATTGTTATTTTTCTTATTTGACAATTTAAGTGAAAAGAGGTTATTATTGCTAATTAAATAGTCAGGTATTGCAAGTTTTGAAAATTCTTGTGACATGCCAGTTGAGAATCACTGCATTAGTGGGGCTGATTGGAATCCTAGAACTGTTGCTGTATTTTTGCATCTTTTAAAAGGAGTTTGCCCCACTGGGTAAAAAAAGCAATAATGCTAACAGATGTTCACCCATTCTTTCCTCACCATTATGCAATGAAACATTTACTCCAGCATGTTTATGGTTCCGTTCCACAATTAATCTTTTCAGAGTCATTTGTAGAAGCATATGGGTCTCAGTCTTGGGGCAATGGAAATTTTTTCTTGTTATACTCTGAGGATTATGCCTTTCAACCAACCAGTTCTTTTAAATTGCATGTAAAATTTAAGAGTTTTTATTCTTGGGGTAGAAACAATGCCTTAATTTTTGTTGCAGATGGAAGTATTTAACCCTTTGAAAATTTTAATGATCTTCAAAAGAATATTTATTTTAAGTCAAGAGTGGGGAACCTTTCCCTGCTCAAGGCCATGTGGATATTTGTAGCATCATTCATGGGCCATACAGAATTATCAACTTAAAAATTAGCCTGCTCCATGTGGTCAGACATTTAATTAACTCACCCCTCATGCAGTGCCAGACCAAATGTTTCATGGGCCTTACAGGCGGGACATTCCCCACCCCTGTTTTAGGTACATGCAGTATTATACATTGCAGGCTGTAGATTTACACATTTTTCGGGGGGAATGACACATTTTAATGGGTATGTTCAATGGCTGTTCTAGGGTCAGCTTCTGGAAGTTGGTTGGAACAATACAGCAAGTGCTCGTGATGACATCCAGAGGAATTTGAACTGCTGTGGGTTCCGAAGCTTTAACGCAAACGATACCTGTCTGGCTGTAAGTACAAAGTATAAAATATGTTTTGGAGACATAACCACATACATGTGAATAATGATGAAGATCAAGGAAATGAACTTTCTCACGCTGAATTGTATTTCAAACATGCTTTGCATGTGCCTAAATTATAGGCCATGTATCACTTGTTCTCAAATACCTACTTCTGAGATTACTGAATATTCCAGGGTCCTGCTACACACAGATGCTTTTTTAGGTCTTTGCCCCTAATTCCTTCTTCTTCACCTCCTCCTGGAACAGGGTGTGAAAGAGAATTAACAGCAGAACAGCCTCAGAGGCGTTTAAATATCTTAAGAAAAACATCGGGGTGGTAGGTGGTCTGTGCTAAATTGGACTTTTTAACTACTAATCATCCTCAGGGTGGAAGGCACATGGAACTCTCTTTTTCCCTCCCTTCTTCCCCCATCACAACTTCCCGATTTTTTCTTTTTGGGAGCTGAGCTAGTGATGGACCAATGAGAGCCATCCTTTGGTCCAGGCCAGTGCCAACCTGTTCCTGTTCCAGGATGGACTTGGAGCTTAGCTCTCTGAGGACATTCACATGTGTGTATATTTGGGGGAAACTCCTATTACCACCTCTTTGAGCCCTGAGCATGATGGGTTCTCAGTGAGGGTTTTTTGTGGGATTATTAGTTTCTTATTGTCGGAAATACATTGTCACAAATGTAGTGACCCGAAACAACACCATTTATTATTACCTAAGTTTCCCTCGGTCAGGAGTCTGGTTTTGACCCCACTGGGCCCTCTGCTCAGTATCCCACCAGGATGAAATCCCCGTGTTGGCTGGGGCTGCAGCCTCATCTGAGGCTGGGGATCCTCTGCCAAGCTCAGGAGCTGTGGGCAGAAGTCAGCTCCTGGCGATCACAGGACTGAAGTCTTGATTTCTTGCTGGGGGTCCCTCCGCTCCCAGAGGCTACTCTCAGGTCTGACTAGGCCACCATCTCATCATGTGGTGGCATCAACGTCGTCATGGCAATCTCTCCGTTCTGTGAAGACAGTTACTTATGTAATACAACATAAACACACGGGCCTGACTATCCATCGTGTCCAAAAATCCCTTCCACACTCAAGAGGCCGATTCCTCAGGGCCTGGGCCCCGGGAGGGGGCATCTTCAGAGCCATCTTTGAGTTTTGGATGCTCCTGAAGAACCGAGGCCCCCAATGGGATAGAATTCTCCAGGCGTTCATTTGTTTTGGGGGGCACAGTTTTGATCTGCTCGGTATAAATGTGCTTTGAAACAAAAGTTCTCCTCTTTACTTGGTTCAGAGCTGTATGAAAAGCGGCCACGTCTGCTCACCGTGCGCTCCGATCATAGGGAAATACGCGGGCGAGGTGCTGAGATTTGTCGGGGGCATTGGCCTGTTCTTCAGTTTTACGGAGGTATGTGCACGTCACTCAGTGGCTTCCCCTCGTTGTCGCAGGGTTTCTCGTTGCATGTGGCATTTTACTTTAGCACGTCACTTACCCTGGCCAGTGTGGCGCAGTTGGTTGAACATAGCCCCATGTCCCCAGAGGTCTCTGGTTTGATTCCTGGTCAGGGCACATGCCTAAGTTATGAGCTTGGTCCTCAGGAGGAGCCAGCCAATCCATGTTTCTCCCTCCTCCTTTCCCTTCTCTTTAAAAATCACTAAAAACATATTTGAAAAAAATATATAAAAACAAACAAGAAAACACAAACTTTAGTCATGAGAACTTAACTACGGATAGAGAAAAACTGGAATGAGCCACCAGTTAGATTCAAGTTATCAGAAGGCTGCCGTATGGTTTCTTCCTTCATATCTGGAAGTTATTCTTTTTATTATATTTTATTGATTTTTTTACAGAGAAGAAGGGAGAGAGACAGAGAATCAGAAACATCGATGAGAGAGAAACACCAATCAGCTGCCTCCTGCACACCTCCCACTGGGGATGTGCACGCAACCAAGGCACGTGCCCTTGACTTGAATTGAACCTGGGACCCTTCAGTCCTCAGGCCGACGCTCTATCCACTGAGCCAAACCGGCTTCGGCTGGAAATTATTTTGAGAATTATTTTTCTTTTGAGCAGCTTTGTTTCTTCCGATCAGATCACATGACCCTCAATTATGCCTGTTTTCTTTAAATTGGGCTGTTTGTTTTTTTAAAAAACAGTTTTAGGATCATAGTAAAATTGAGAGAAAGGTACTGAGGTTTCCCACATACCCCTTGCCCTATATATGCATAGCCTCCTCCATTATCACTATGACTCACCATTAGTGATACGTTCATTACAGCGAGTGAACCTACAGTGACACGTCATAATCACCCAAAGTCCATAGTTTATATTAGGGTTCACTCTGGAATATCCATTCTGTGGGTTTGAACAAATGTCTGACACATATCCATCATTATAGTATCATACAGAGTGTTTCCACTGCCCTAAAAATCCTCTGTGCTCTGCCTATGCGTCTCTCCTCCTGCTGCTTTTTAAAAAATCAAAATTCATTAAGAATATAAATTCATGAGTCTTAGATTTCTGCAGTGTTCTTTCAGGGAATCCTGCTCAATATTTTTACATACCATGTCCTTTGGAGACCCAGCTAGAGATTTTAATGATACATTTATGTAACCTGATATTTTCTGGATCATGAATCTTTTATAGGCTCTGTCAGTTTAAACTTGTTTAAAAAATTGTATTCAGTATTTAACAGAGTCACAGATTCTCAGTTTGAAGGGGTGAGACTGATTGATGATTTGCTGTCATAGGTGAAACAATGATTTGATTCAGACTATTAAAACCTGAAAATAAATTTAATCTACCAAAGTAGCATTGATTTAGAATCTGAAAAAAAAAAAAGTTGTGACAACTAGTACATGCTCTTTGTAGAAACTTTAGAAAATACAGAAAATTATGAAGATGAAAGATTAAATATACTTACTAACTAAAATGACCTACTGGGGAAATGGTGAATATTTCTATTTTGGCCTATTTCCTTTCTGCCTTTCTATATATATACTTAGTAGAAGGAATATAGGCTTCTTCCTGCATACTCTACATTTCTGTGTTATCAACAGCACTTTGGAAATCAGTTACGGGGTGCAGGTTCTAGAGTCAACCGAGTTCACCATCACCACAAGTCATGAGCCTGTTTGTACGCCCAAAACCCTAATGATTCTAACGGAGATCTTTTTGCAGTTTGGGTGTAGCCTACCTTCCAGGCTCTCCCCCTGGGGATTGTGGGAGGGAGCTACTGGTTCAGCCCTGGGGCAAAGGAAGGGATTGGCCTGTTTCCTCACTGAAAGCTGAATTGGAGTGATTCAATGCTGGTATAATATGGCTCCAGATTATGAGTATTTTTTACCAAACGGCTTTGTTTTCCCGAAGGACCAGAGCTTACACAATCGGCATATGTCCAGGAATGATGATGATAATATTTAATAACCTCAAAATTCTAACTGGAAGGTCCCTGGGTGCCAGTGTTTCCAAGGCAGGGTCAGGAAAATGATGCTGGGGCAGGTAGGGAAGTGTCAGAGAAGTAGCTGTTTGACCACAGGGGGTGTAGGTATTGTCAGTATTATAACAACCAGCATAGCTGAATTGTAGGTGAACTGTCACCGGGAGTACCAGCCGGTAAACACATCAGATTCTCACATAAAACCACAAACTCGATTAAGAGCATGAACTTCAGATTGGAAACTGGTTCTACCACTTAGGCCCTGTGTGACTCTTACCCACTGTTCAACCTCTCTGTGCCTCAGTTCCCCACTGGTAAAATGAGAGTAATAGTGCCTACCATGTAGGGGTGTTGGGAGGTTGGTATGAATTTGTAAAGCGTGTAGAACAGGGCCTGTCACAAAGTACTCTGTGTTTGAGTAAATCCCCTTTTCCCCCTGGTCATACAGACTTCACACCACACATTCCACTGCCTTACATTAGGCTTTTTTTTTTTTGATTCAATTCATAAAGCATAATTCCATAAGCCCCCACGTGTTGTAGCTGTACACATTGCCAGTCGTGAATAATGCAGCAACTCAGCAATTACCATTATGGAAAATGGAGAAAATTTGGGACTTACCATAATTCTCTAGAAGTAGTTTAAGGAACTAATGAGTAGTTAGGAAATCAGATAAACACAATTTAGATTGAAAGTTGGCACAGATCAAAAGTGGGAAATATAATTTGAAATTGATTTTTTTGCCTTAAAACTTTGTTGTTGTTTTTTTCCCAAAAAATTTGTATTACTTTAAATAAATCAACTTCAGGGTAACAGAACTAACACATTTCTTAATTAAAAAAATAATGTTATATCAGTTAAGTCTTTAGTGAGACTGGTGTGGGACATGGCACAGTAACAACTTATTTTCTAAAATTATAGCCTTCCCTTCCTCTCACCCTCTATTACCCTTGAAGAGGTAGAAATTATAACATATTAAAAAAAATTGTTCTTATTGTTGAAAGTATTACAGATGTCTCCCCCCTCATTGACTACCTCCACCTCGCACCCCCCCCACCTTCACAGCACTATTGTTTATGTCCCAGAGTTATTCATATATGCATGTAAGTTTATTGGTT
>PVJN01025653.1:0-29805 GCA_004026805.1 Lasiurus borealis | reverse complement strand
CAGAGAGGAAGGGAGAGGGACAGAGAGCTAGAAACATCAATGAGAGAGAGACATCAATCAGCCGCCTCCTGCATGCCCCCTACTGGGGATGTGCCCGTAACCAGGATACCTGCCCTTGATCGGAATCGAACCTGGGAATCTTTCAATCCACAGGCCGATGCTCTATCCACTGAGCCAAACCGGTTTCGGCAAGATTCATATTTTTAAAGAGCTTTCCCTTTGATTCTGATGTGCACCTCCAGTTTAAGCATTCTGACATCATACAGGCCTGACAGATTATGTGAATGATAAAAATTGATCAAGGATTAGGACAAAATAATGGCATAAGACGGTGGGTTGGAAATAGGTACACGACCCCCATGTGGGAAAACTGTAGGGAATGGTGGGGACTGTGACAAACTGAAGAACATATGGTCCTCCTAGAAAGAAAGCATCATGACTTTCAGGCAATTGGTTCCCTGCAAGAGGAGGTGGGCCAGTGTTACTAGTTTCTTGAATGAAAGAAGAAATTCTTTGTTGTTGTTGTTAGATCTCTATAGTTGTTTTTTTTTTTTTTTCAATGAGGCAAATAATTCATATTAAAAATAAAACACACCAAGCCAATCACTTAGTTTTAATTTTGAAACTCCACAAATGTGTCATAGAATGATTGGGACAATATTAATACATTAAAAAGTTAATTCTTAAAAAAAAAGGTACTCTAAATACCTTATTTTAAAATTACTTTATCAAAAACTTGTTACTGCCGAAACTGGTTTGGCTCAGTGGATAGAGTGTTGGCCTGTGGACTGAAAAGGTCCCAGGTTCCATTCTGGGCTTGGTTGTGGGCACATCCCCGGTCTGGTTGTGCAGGAGGCAGCTGATCGATGTTTATCTCCCATCAATGTTTCTAACTCTCTATCCCTCTCCCTTCCTCTCTGTAAAAAATAAATAAAATAGAAAAAAATAAAAAAAATAAAACCTTATTTTTAAATTACATGAAAAATAGTTTAATAAACTTTAAATAAAGCAGATACATTGATTTTAAATTTATTCCAAACAAGAAGTACATGAATATATGATCTGACTAATCTTATAACAAGTAAAACTACAAGGAGTCTATACAACAATAGGACCATGTGTAATTGAATTATAGTGTAATCATCAGCCAAATAAAATAACATTAAGTTCATGTAATAAGAAATGCATTGAGAACTGATTATATCCCAGAGGTACAAGGAGACAGATACTCTAAAGAACTTTGTGGCATCTCAGGTCTAATGTCCTATATATTTAGGGCCAGAAATAATAAGAGAGAATAAAGCAAAAATAAACTTTCATGAATCAGTGCGCTTGAATTGGCCAACACTCACTAAAGATCTTTCTTCACAGTAAAAGTATTCATAATATGCTCTTATTTTAACACTACAGGCCTGGTGCATGAAATTAGTGCACAGGTAAGGTGACTAGGCCTGGCCTGCAATCAGGGCTGATGAGCAGGGTGATTGGGGATGGGGGTGAGGGCTCCCGCTGACATCTGCCTTGGCCAGCCTGGGGCCTGCGGTCTGCTGCATTGAGCATCTGCCCCCTGGTGATCAGTGCGCATCATAGCGACCAGTCATTCTGCCAGTCAGTCAATTTGCATATTAGGATTTTATTACATAGGATGGCACCACTGTGCAAACCTTCCACAATTATCCTCCACAAGACCCATGTCTACCAACTACAGTGGTACCTTGAGATACCACTGCCCTAACATACGAGATTTTTGAGATATGAGCCATCGAGCGAGCGATTTTTGCTTTGAAATACGAGCAACATTTGCGATAGGAATAATCGCAAGAATCAGCTGGCTGCACACGACCCACCAGTTTACCACAACTCGAGCGTCTCATAGTTTCCCACACCTCAAGGTTACAGAACGAATTAAACTCGTATCTTGAGGTACCACTGTATTTGCTTTCTACCTTCTCAACTTTTCATGCGGAAATGATGCAGAAAGGGGTGAGAAGATGCATTTCTGGCTACACACATCATGCCCAGCCCCTGTAGCTCAGTGGTTGAGCATTGGCCTATGAACCAAGAGGTCCTGGTTTTATTCCCAGTCAGGAGTACATGCAGGAGTTAGCCAATCAATAATTCTCTCTCATCATTGATGTTTCTCTCTCTCTCTCTCTCTTTCTTGTCTGTCTTCTTCTGAAAAAAATAGAAATACACGTTTTTTTAAAGAAAACTGTACATCACATAGTAGCCCAGATACATATCCACACAGCTCTAAGGGACATGGACATGCGGGACTTCCGAGTCACGTTACCTCTAGAAGCTGCCGTTTCCCTGACGCTTTCATCTTGATGGTGGCCATGCGCTCCTCCAGGACGGTGAGCGTGGACTGCAAGGCCAGCTGCTCCGCGGGGTCAGACTCTGGGCACCTGGCCACCAGCTCCTCCGCGAGGGACGCCTGCAGCTCGCCGATTTCGTCCTGGAGCATGAGGACCTCGTCCATCAGCGCCTGCGGGGAGACGGGAACCACACATTTCTGGGCGCTGAGCGATCCTGTCACCAGCTCAGCTCCCAGCAGCTGAGACGAATGGATACATTTCACTCAAAGTCACTTAACCAGCAAATCAGGGGCCTACTAACACAGGTTTCAACATGCAAGTTCCAGACAAATACACGTCAGAAAATTTCTCATTTCAAAACCCTGTGCGCCATTAAATTAAATGAATCTGAACAAGTTCATCAATCTTTGTGGTTTTCAACAGGCTCATCTATAATCTGAAGGGTCTAGGCATGCTCAATTCATGCTCACGTCTACAACTCTATGTTGAATATAAAATTCACCACTTTCTGCCTCAGTATGATTTTTCCCGTGCCAACGTTCCCCAAGTTTGAGACAGCCATGTGTTTTAAATTTTTGTTTTCATATATTTTATTGATTTTTCACAGAGAGGAAGGAAGAGGGATAGAGAGTCAGAAACATTGATGAGAGGGAGACATCGATTAGCCACCTCCTGCACACCCCACACTGGAGATGTACCCGCAAGCAAGGTACATACATGCCCCCGACCGAAATCGAACCTGGGACCTTTCAGTCCGCAGGCCGACGCTCTATCCACTGAGCCAAACCGGTCTTGGCCAGCCATGTGTTTTAATCCCAAACTCACTTTATACAAAATGGGAGAAATCTGCCACCTGTTCACATGGCATCACCCTCTCATGTTCCTCCTTTGCTTCGCACTTTCTCTACTTCACTGGCTAACTCCATCCCACACCACATCCAAACGCCTGCTTGTGTGTCTGTATCTCCTCTGCTCCACCCTCAGTCAGAGCCTTGTGTTGGGGCTATCTGCTCACATTCTCGTCTCTCCAGTCCCCTCTTCACAAAGTGATTAGAGCGAGCTTTTAAAAAGGTCCATCAGACCCTCTCACTCACCTGCTTTAAGATGCTCAGTGGCTGTCACCTTAAAGCAAAATCCAAGCTCCTTCCCACATATTGTCTGGCCTCACCCCTGCCGCCTCTTGTACCACACTCTCTCCCAGCTCCCATAGTCTTGCCTTTGTATTAGTGACTCCAGGACTCTCAGCAATCTATTCACTTATTTATTGATTAAATTTATTGGGGGTGACATTGGTTAATAACATTATATAAGTTTTAGGGGTACAATTCTATAACATGGCATCTGTATATTGTATTATGTGTTCACCACCCCAAGTCAAGTCTCTTTCTGCCACCTTTATGCTCCCTTTACCCTCTCCTACTCCCCCACCCCCAACCCCCCCTTTCCCTCTGGTAATCGCCATACTGTTGTCTGTCTGTGAGGTTTTGTTTTTGAAATATATTTTTATTGATTTCAGAGAGGGAAAGGTAGAGATGGAAACATTAATGATGGACAGAATCATTCATCAGCTGCCTCTTGCATGCTCCCGACTTGGGATTGAGTCTGCAACCCCAACATGTGCCCTTGACTGGAATCGAACCTAGGACCGTTTAGTCCACAGATTGACACTCTGTCTACTGAGCCAAACCAGCTAGGGCTGTTAGTTTTGTTTTGTTTTGTTTTGTTTTTTGCTTATTCCCTTCAACTTTTCCCCCTAGCTCCCCCATCTCTTCCTCTCTGACAGCTGTCAGCATGTTCTCTGTATCTATGAGTCTGTTTCTATTCTGTTACTTTATTTTGTCCAGTAGAGGCCACATATAAGTGAAACCACCTGGTATTTGTCTTCCTCTGACTATTCCACTTAGCATAACGCTCTCCAAGTCCACCCATGCTCAGCGATTTCTGTGAAGTAGCAGGCACCCTGTTTTCCTGGTTACGGTCGACCACAATTATACATTTTTATTTTATTCAAATAAATAAAAAGGGAAAGGCATTTTTTATTTCCCACTTTTCATGCTTGATGACTTGCTGCGTAGCTGCAATTGTGGCAGGAGGAAGTCTCACGTGGGACTTCAATGCGTGTTAGAAACACAGCCTCCTGCAGAAGGGGCTTTGTCTTCGCCAGTGTTTCAAAGTGTCAGTGACCCCACGTGCCCAAGCCCCATCTGTGCACAGGACTGCCAGCTTTCCTGCGAGCACAGTGCCTGCTCCTATAGACTCTAAACAAATATTAACAAAATAAACAAACAGAACTTTTCTCTCTCTAATATCAAGTGTCATCAGGTTTAACTGGATTTTTACAGAGGCGATGACACTGCCATTAGTAGATACGCTAGAAAGTGCACACACGAAATGCACAGCTCTCTGAAGGCTCACCAGCTGCACACACCTATGCTCTCACCACCCTGATTAAAAAGGGGATCATGCCCAGGACGGTACACCCTGCTGGCCCTGCTCCCTGTCCCAGTCTCTCCCTCCTTCCCCAGCATCGCCAGGGAGTTGGCTGGTAAAGGTCCGGTTATTTCTGCCGGTGTGGGCTCTGGACAAGTGGAGTCACAGTGCTTCGTGTCTGGCTTCTTGCACTCCCTTGCTAGCAGTTTTCAACCTGTGGGTCGCGACCCACAAGTTGAGAACCGCTGCTGTAGAGCCTAAGACCATCAGAAAACACAGATCTTTACATTACGATTCATTAAGTAGCAACATTACAGTTAGGAAGTAGCAACAAAAATAATTTTAAGATTGAGGGTCACCACAACATGAGGAGCTGTATTAAAAGGGTCACAGCATTAAAAAAGGTTGAGAATCACTGCTTTTTTAACCATAAATTAGTGAAAGAAGTTCATCTATTTCAGCTGGGCACGTAGTAAACACTCATCAGATCTAGTTAAACTCATTCTTATTCTTGACAGAGAAAACATGTATCTGAATCATGAAACAAACAAACAACAAAACAACAACCACGAAAGCCTCCTCACTTAATCTCAGTAGCTTTGCCTAATCGAGTGCAGAGTGAAGGCACCAGCTTCCGCCTCCAGCTCGCAGGGTTCGAGGCAGCTTCCTGAATGCTCTGAGGACGTAATGAACAAACTAGGAAATGAGAGGTTTTAGCACAGTTGAGTTTCATCTTGTGAGAGCGGAACTATGCATGCTTCTGTTTACTCTCAAGGGACAGCGGTATGTTTGGAAGACAGCCACTGTTTTTAACAGCCAAGCTTACTGAGGCTTTCTTTATGGGTGATGAAATGTTTTAGTAAATCCCACAGAATCATACGCTCTAAAATGGTTAATGCTACAGTATGTGAATTTCACTTCAAATTTTTTTTTTTTTTTTTTTTTTTTTTTTTATGAAAAGGTCCAGCCAGCAGTCAAGTAGGCCTTCACCCCAGAGCCCTGTCTCGGCTGGTGGCCAGCTGCTTCCCCAGGATGTGTGACTCAAAACGAAGGAGGGGAAGATGAAAGGCAAGGCTTCGGGCTTCTGGCTTGTGGTGAGGAGAGGGGCGTGGCCATGACACTTCCGTGGTTTAGAGAACCAGCCACCTCGGGCTTCTCTAAAATGACTCACTTTGGAGAGAACGCGGTTTGGTTCAACGCCAAGTGTAAACATGAATTTCACTGTGACCTGCAGACCTATCTGCAGCAGCGAAGTTCATTTCCAAGGTTGAGAGGCTGTATGTATCAACACCAAAACAAAAGAACCTCAGAGCGGTGTCTACTGTCCATCACTGAGCTTGTGAGGCAGAGACCAAGCCCTCTCATAAAGCGTTAGCTGCCTGTGACAATGGAGGTCCCATCACAGAGGGACAAGCCAGCATGTGAGCCCCTGAATGTCTTAAAATGCAATCTACCAAGCAATGTACAGAGGAGAACAGGAAAGTCACAGCATCCCACCCAAATTCAGTAGATTTGGACAAATGTTTAAATGAGTAATGTCAGAATTCGGTTAGCTCTCAAAAGAAATAAGAATGTTTCCGAGCCAGTGTTGGGGAAGAACTAACAACTGAAGTATCTGTATTCATTTCTAGGAAATATAAAAAGCACACTGGACTTTCTCACCCACATGCAGCTGGAATTTAGAAATAGTGATTCTGCAGTAGTGCTTGGAAATTTTTTTAAACTTTATTTTCTTGATTTTAGAAAGAGGAGAAGGGAAGGAGAGAGAGAGAGAGATTTCAATGATGAGAATCATGGATTGGCTGCCTCCTGCACACCCTCTGCAGGGGATTGAGCCACAACCCAGGTGGGAATCAAACAGTGACCTCCTGGTCCATAGGTTGACGCTTACCCACTGAGCCACACTGGCTGGGCTGTGCTTGGAATTTTTTAAGTGCCATTCCAGAAGGTAAAAACCAATTTAGACGCTGTGATACCGTGAGCTTTTCACGTGGGCAGCTCTGTCCTAGAATTTGTAGAACTTAGATCCTGACAGCAAAAAGTAGGTCAGATGGAAAATGTCAGATCTCTGATTACATGAGACATTACAGATTCCTAATTCTTCTTCCCCTCCATTAGAGCATTAACAGAATTGATAAGCTCAAATAGGCAGTCATCACTGAATTAGCTCCATCTCCTCCCTGCTATGATTGTTAGCATTACCATGCTCCACTCAGAAAGAGACAGAAGCCAAAACCGGTTTGGCTCAGTGGATAGAGCATAGACCTGCGTACTGAGAGATCCCAAGTTTGATTCTGGTCAAGGGCATGTACCTTAGTTGCGGGCACATCCCAGTGGGGGGCGTGTAGGAGGCAGCTGATCCATGTTTCTTCTCATCGATGTTTCTAACTCTCTCTCCCTTTCACTTCCTCTCTGTAAAAAGTCAATAAAATATATTTTTAAAAAATTTTAAAAAAAGACAGGAGTCACATGGTTGGTCCACATCACAAGGAAAGTTACAGATTCATTTCTAATTTACAATACTTAGCATTACTATACAGTTTTGAGTTTTCTCCATTAAATCCCCTGAACAAAAGAATAATTTGCTCTATGCTTAGCTTGAGTGTGTTTTCCTAGGAATGCCTGGAGGCATGGAGGTGGTGGTAACTGGGAGCTAATTTGCATTTTTAATCAGCACCTCTACAATGTCAGCAGGCAGATCACCAGGATCCTGTTTCCATGGAGTTCCTAAGTCTGGGGGACGCAGGGAAGATGTTTTTGTTTTGTTTTGTGTTTGTGTTTGTTTGTTTTTGGTGGAGGGTGTGGTCAGTCACCTGAGACATAAGAATGTGAGCCTTGACCAAAGGCAGAGAGGGCCAGACAGGAGAGAGAGGTGAGCTGTGCCATCCTCTCTAGAAACATGGACTTCTGCTAATGTAAGCGAGTGTCATTCAAATTCACTCTATTCCAGCCTTTAGATAATTAGTGTTTCGTTTTCAATCCTCACCTGAGGATATTTTTCCATTGATTTTTAGAGACAGTGGAAGAGAAGGGGGAGAGAGATAGAGATAGAGAGAGAGAGAGAGAGAGAAACATAGATGTGAAAGAGACACATCGGTTGCTTGCCTCTTACACATGCCCTGGCCAGGGCCAGAGATCAGACCTGCAACCAGGTACATGCCCTTGACTGGAATCAGAACCCGGGACCCTTCAGTTCACAGACTGATGCTCTATCTACTAAAGCACACTGGCCAGGGCAGCCTTGCAAAAATTTATGCCAAATTCCTTTGGAAGCTCAAAAGGGATGGAGAGAGGTCCCCTCCAGAGACAGGGAAGCAGGGGTGATGGGGTGGGGATTACCACACTGTGGACAGAGCCCCAGGGAGCCCACTGAGGCTGTGTGAAAAAACCCTTCAGATGACAGCGAGCTGGCCCTGACGATCAGAAACTGGGGTGTCAATTAAAGAGGACTGTGGAGCTCAGGGGAAAACCACACTATAATAGTCACCAAAGTCCCCGACTCTCTTCCCGATCGGTTTAGTTCAGGTAAACAGAGGTTAATTTTAATTTTATATACCATATTTTCTGGAATATAAGACGACTGGGGGTATAAGACGACTCCCAACTTTTCCAGTTAAAATATAGAGTTTGGCACATACCTATCCTTTAAGATGACATTCTGCGTATAAGATGACCCCCGACTTTTGAGAAGATTTTCCTGGGTTAAAAGGTCTTATACGCCAGAAAACATGATATTTATGGCACCCTCCCCAAACCAGACTGATTAGCGGTGACTTTGGGAAACAGAAAGACCCAAAATAAGGCCTCCAGTGGATGATACCCACACTTTGATCTCTATCTTACAAAGTCACAAAAGTGTCAAAAACCTGAAATCAGATTCTCAGCATGCTGTCTCTAGATAAAATGCCTTTATTCTTATGTTTTACTGCAAGCCGCTATAGCGTCAAAGAATGCCATCTTCCCTTAGACCACACACATGAACAAACAAGCTATTCCAAGGTTACCCCAGGTTCCGAAACGACACACATGCAAATTAAGGGCAAGATAAACGTTCCGGTATGACAGCTACACATAGCACGTCATGCTTTTATAGCTCCTCATTTGCATCTACAAATGTCTTCCTTTCCCTCTGCTTCTGACAGGCCTGCCACACGCCCCTGAGCTTTGGTTGGGGCAGACAGCAGTTCCCCCCATCAAGGTGACAACGTTTAGGTGGATGCAGGCCTCATACCCTGCACCTCCGTTATACCTGATGGTACATTAACAGTGCACCTAAGAAACGCTAACGCGTGACCCAGATTTTAACACAGGCGCCTTCTTATCATGCATTTTAAATGGATGTATTTTCAACAGTAGCTTTCTGAGTTGGGTTGATATAATTGTCTCTTTCTCAGAGAATGTTAGAGCTTTGCCTAGATTACATAACCTTTTAAAACAGGAATTCAGGGCAAGACCGAGCACCGGATTATAACTCAGAAGCAACTTATTCTTCAACTGTTCCTTTGCCCACTGAAATCTGAGAGCTTTCTCTTAAGTCAGCAGTTCTCAACCTTCCTAATGCCGCGACCCTTCAATGCAGTTCCCCATGTTGTGGTGACCCCCAACCATAAAATTATTTTTGCTGCTACTTCCTAACAGTAATTTTGCTGCTGTTGTGAATCGTAATGTAAATATCTGTGTTTTCTGATGGACTTAGGCAACCCCTGTGGTGGGGTCGATGGACCCCCCAAGGGGTCGAGACCCACAGGTTGAGAACCGCTGTCTTAAGTGATAATGGGAGATACTGAGCACATGTGAAGTTCCTTAGAACAATACCCAGAGAAGGCGGAAGGAAGTGTGTCTTGTTCCTACAACGGTGTACAACCGAATAAAGGAGATTCAAGCAGTGAACAGACTGCAGGATCTCAGAGGACAGGAGAGAGGGTGGGAAGGAAGGGGGAGGGGAGAGGTGGGAGGAGAGCAACCAAAGAACCCGTATGCACGAGTGGACACAGACAATAGAGTGGTGGAGGTCTGGGAAGGAGGTGGCCTGGGCGGGCAATAAGGAGTCCCTGGGGGAGAAAAGAGGGCATTTGTAATACAGTGGTCCCTCGAGATACGAGTTTAATTCGTTCCGTAACCTTGAGGCGTGGGAAACTATAAGACGCTTGAGTCGCGGTAAACTGGTGGGTCATGTGCAGCCAGCCAATACGCACGATGACTCCTATCTCAACTGTTGCTCGTATTTCAAAGCAAAAATCGGCTCGTATCTCAAAAATCTCGTATGTAAGGGCACTCGTATCTCGAGGTACCACTGTACTTTCAACAATAAAGATTTTAAAAAAATAAAAGGAACCACACTTGGTATAATAAAAATTTAAAAAAAGCAACATCAACGCATGCAGCATCCTTTCATGAGGTCCAAGGTCTGCATTTCTGTCTTTCCCTCTCGGTCAGAATTGGAAAGCAGTGACATTGGAAAAAGTTGAAGTTTAAAAAGATGTAAACCACCCTCAGGCAGAACCTGAAAAAAGCCAGTCTCCCTCCCCGCACAGGCTTGGCTGGGGACCAGCGACAGAGGGCCCCCGGAGGGACATGAGGCAGGAAGCTGCAGTCCCCGCTCTTTTTACCTGATGCTCCGCCATCTGGCTCTCTGGGCTCCGGCCCGGCTCCAGCTGCTCGCCGAGTTGCAGCTCCACGGCCTCCATCTTCGCGGAGAGGGCCTGCAGGGCGTCCTGGTACCTCTGCTGGCGCTCCAGCGCCTCGTAGAGCGAGCGCTGCTTCTCGCTCATCTGCAGCAGGAAGGGGATCTTACCACACGCTCCCTCGCCCCTTATCTCCTAGATGAGGACACCTCTTTCCTCACAGAGGGGGGTCGGCATGTGCCAACCCTCCGGGTGGGTTGCACAAGGCCACCGCGAAGGTCACGGGCATCTGGGCCACATCCCAGTGTCTTACCACGTTCTTCAGCGTCTCCCAGGACCGCTGCAGGTTGTCCAGCATGGCGTTCGCCGAGGGCTCCAGGCCGGGCTCAGAGGGCTCCTGGGCTGGCAGGGGGCTGGGCTGGATCCTAGCGGCATCGGTCTGCAAACTCTCGGCAGACAAGGCTTGGTAATAAGCAATATCCTGTGTGGGCAAAGCACGGCCGGAGTCAAGGGCAAGAAGACAGAGTGCGGGCTCACCTGCTCTGTGCTGTCTGTCAGGGGGAGGATGCTCCCCTGTCCCAGGGGCTGCAGACTATTTTATTATTTTTTAAAAAATATATTTTATTGATCTTTTACAGAGAGGAAGGGAGAGAGATAGAAAGTCAGAAACATCAATGAGAGAGAGACATCAATCAGCCGCCTCCTGCACGCCCCACTGTGGAGATGTGCCCGCAAGCAAGGTACATGCCCCCAACCTGAATCGAACCTGGGACCTTTCAGTTCGCAAGCCAATGCTCTATCCACTAAGTCAAACTGGTCTCTGTTATTTTTTTATTATTATTATTGATTTCAAAGTGGAAGGGAGAAGGAGAGAGAGAAAGAGAAACATCAATGAGTAGAGAGAATCGATTGGCTGCCTCCTACTGGGGATCGAGCCCACAACCTGGGCATGTGCCCTTGACCGGGATAGAACCCAGGACTCTTCAATCCGCAGGCCAGCGCTCTATGCACTGAGCCAAGTAGGCTAGGCCACAGTGGTCGGCAAACTCGTTAGTCAACAGAGCCAAATATCAACAGGACAATGATTGGAATTTCTTTTGAGAGCAAATTTTTTAAACTCAAACTTCTAACGTCACTTCTTCAAAACAGACTCGCCCAGGCCGTGGTATTTTGTGGAAGAGCCACACTCAAGTGGCCAAAGAGCCACATGTGGCTCAAGAGCCTCAGTTTGCCGACCACAGGGCTAGGGTGTGGCTACAGGCTATTAAAGTGAGTGAATTCTTGTGGCAAGAAGAATGTGGAGGGCATTTCAAAAAAGCACATTATAGTTGCTTTAGAATTTCAGTTTATGTAAAAAAAAAAAATCAACAAACTTAGCAATAAAAGTTGCCAAAACTCATTCTTATTTTCTATTTGGTAAAATGGAAATAGTGTTATATGTATTTAAAGACTAACTACTATAGCAAAATAAACAAACAAAAACCCTAAGTAATCTTTTCTGAACATTTTCTAAAATTCTGCTTAATGCGTTGCTTAAAGTTCTGTATTATTGGCTTTAAGTAAAATTAAATCTACAGAAAGCCATTTTTCAGCGATAGCCAGATCTTCCATATTTGAGAGAGCATTCTTCATGG
Source organism: Lasiurus borealis (assembly GCA_004026805.1). Taxonomy (NCBI): domain Eukaryota; kingdom Metazoa; phylum Chordata; class Mammalia; order Chiroptera; family Vespertilionidae; genus Lasiurus; species Lasiurus borealis. The sequence goes on along the minus strand of PVJN01025653.1, from coordinate 17,799 downwards.
AAATTAATGTAAATATATTCATTTTCAAAAAGGGAAAAGATAACGGGGGAGTTAAAACTACTCTAAGAAACAAATAAAATAAAGGTTTCCTTCTAATCAATTCCTGGAAAGTATACAAGAAAGTAATTAGAGTGAGTGAATTATTTTTATCCCCTGGGTTATAAGTCATATTGCATATTTTATTAATATTGACAATAGGCTCTATTATATCAACACATATACGTTCCTGATTGTGTTTGTGGTTATTTATCTGTATATTAACAGAAATCGAATTGGTGAGTGATGTTTAGATTCTGGGTGTTGCCCTTATAAAGTTCACTCCTTTTATAGTTACGCTATTGAAGAAAAGTATGTTAATTTTAAACACCTGAACCTTAGGGGAATAATATCTTGGTAAGATGGAGTGAAGAAGGTCCCAGCTGCCTGAGAAACCAAGGCCGCAGCCGGAAGGGGCCTGGTGGTTGCGGTCAGTGCGGGAGAGAAGCAGGGCCCGGAGTGGTGAGAATGCAGACAGCGGTGTGACCCCTGAGAGGTCAGGACACCTGAGGGCCAGTCTGAACCCCGGGAAGTCAGGACACTGAGGTCCAGTCTCAGCTCTGAGTGAGGAGTCAGGACATTGAGGTCCAGTCTCAGCCCTGAGAGGTCAGGAAACTGAGGTCCAGGCTGAGTCCTAAGAAGTCAGGACACTGAGGCCCAGCTGGCACTCTCCTCCTCTGCGGTCATGTAATTGGGGGCCAGCCACCCCCATCTCCTGCACCGGTCCCTCCTCTGCGCAGCACGGGGTGCTTCTGAGAAGTCACTCCAGGCCTTATTGAAGGGCCAGGAGACCTCATGACCCTGCCGTTGCCAAGGCTCAAGTCTCACATTTACTGATGCCACTGGACATGGAGACGGGTTCCTGTCCCCTCCTTGGTCGGTGACCTCGGTTCTCTCGAATCCTTAGGGAAGCTCTGATTCCTTCATCCTCATGCGCCTCCAGCCCACTCAGTCCTCCCATCCTTGAACATAACAGCCTGTGAGCACTGACTTGGTTCAGCCCACGTGCCCCAGTGACACCTAAAGTAACACACCTTTCCTTCGCCAACACCTGTGTTTCCTTCGTCCCTGTGATCTCAGCTTCACCCACTTGGAAAACCCCAACCAGAACTCGATACCATCTCACTTTAAAGGATGCATGTATGTGCGTGCTCCCACACACACATCTGCGTACAGGCACGCAAGGAAGCCACCCGAGAGAGACTCCTAAGATTCTTAAATTTCCCCAAGTCTGTCTGGATTCAGACTCGCCTTTATCTTATTCTTGGCAGTTTCCCGGCTTAAGGCGAGCCCTCCCAGAATCCCGTACCCCTTTGCTTTCAAGGGCTGGGTCTCTTAATACCTCTCCCTCTCTCCTGACTTTCTCCTCAGCACACAGAGTCAAATCTTCCCCCCTTTAAACCCTCCTTCAAACAGTCTTTCCCTCCGCATGATTTCCTTGCAGGGCATCACATATTGGAAATTTCACAGACCCCTCAGGGGTCGTGCCAGGTGCATATGCCTGAATGCCATTTGGAATCACCCTTTCTTCCTTCCCTCCCTTTCAGGTCGTAATGCGGCCTCTGAAAATGGTAGTTTACACTCAGTGGGTTCCCTTTCTTGTCCTCAATCAACTTCTAAATGCCCAGCTGCACTTCGGTCCTAAGGAGTCCACTGACATTCTTCTCGCCTCATCCTCAGCGGCTCCTCCCTGTGATATAAAAGGAGTATGTTCCCGCCTCTCTCTGGCTTGACGGCTCAGCAGCATCCACGCCACTGGCCGTTCTTTCTGGAAACTTGCCTTTCATCTCTCTGCTCTCCACCCAGCTCTCTCGTCATTCCGTCTTGCTCATTTGTAGTTTTTTCTCCGCTCATTCTCAAACGTGGGTGTACAGTGGTACCTTGAGATACGAGTTTAATTCGTTCTGTAACCTTGAGGCGTGGGAAACTATGAGACACTCGAGTCGCGGTAAACTGGTGGGTCGTGTGCAGCCGGCCGATCCGCGCGATTACTCCTATCTCAAATGTTGCTCGTATTTCAAAGCAAAAATCGCTCACTCGATGGCTCGTATCTCAAAAATCTCGTATGTTAGGGCACTCGTATCTCAAGGTACCACTGTATTTATAAGCTCCCGGCTCCCATATACAGGTGGATGTGTATGTCCCGGTCTTTTTCAACTCCACATTTCAAACCCAATCCAGGGTGACCAATGAGCTCAGGAAAACACGATGAAGCATTATCTGTCTTTCGCCTAAGCTATGAACTTGATGTTTGTTCGCTATTTCTTCTCCCGCTGCTGATGCAAAAATGGCATTCTACTGAGCATGCTCCGGCACAGCATTGGTGCAGACTGTCAGTACAGCGCCTTCCCCCATCCTAAGGTTGTGAACTGGCAGCCTGTACACGCGCAGCTGGGTTTGCACAGTGTTTTAAATCATTTAAATTCTTCTTCACCGAGGCAGGGACATTTGGTAAGATCCAGGTTCCTGGCTCCTCCTGCCGATCAGAAGGGAGGGAACCTGGATGCTGTGTCCAGTGGCCGCAGCAATTCTCAGAGGAGAGGCGGCCTCCTGCGTGTGGAGAGGTGCTGTCCCGGTGGCCACTGTCCCTCTGCTGTCTCTCTCCTTCGCAGCTCAAGTCCGGGCCTGGCTCTGAGAGCATCTCTGTCCCTCACTCCCTCGCTGGCTCTGAATTGGTGCATCTCCACATCCACCCAGGTGGATCCATCTAAAACTCACTTCTGTACATAGCTTCTAGTCCATTTCCATCAACAGTTAATGATTAGCTCCTGGATCAAGTTCAGAGGCATTTGTGTGGCATCCAAGGACCTTCAGGATGTGTTTCTGGCATGCCTCTCAGCTTCATTTCTTTCTCCTCCACCAAATCTCATTCTCCAATCCCATGGATACTGCTTACAGTTGCCTTGATAGGCCATTTTCCTTCCTGACACCACACCTTCCCTCCTGTGGTTCCTTCTGCCTGAAAAACTTCACCACTGCCTATCTTGCACTCTTGTCTTCAAGTTCAAGGTGGCATCCTTGACTAACACCGGAGGCCAGCCTGTCTTTGGTGCTCTCTCTAGGTGCTCCCTGTCAGAGCACGCATCCCGATCCACTGTCAGGACCTGCCTGCTCTCAGGCTGAGAGATCCATGAAGGAGAAATGCCTCTGACTCTCATCCTGAGCACAGCCTGCTGTTTGGCAGATAACAGGCAGACAGACATGTACATCATGAATCATCCATGTCCAAGTACTTCTTTAAACCTATTACTTTATTTACATGTACATACTGTTACTATCCTCAAGGGAAAAGTTGCTTTAAGGGATGTAAACATTTTTAATGAAATGCTCTATTATACATTTTTAAAAGGCTCTTCAAAGAGCTAGAATGAAATAAATTTGTCATTCAACGTATCTTTTTATCTGGTGCTTTTGTGTTTGATTATGAGGGTATATGTATGGCTCCGGCCTGCTAGACAGGAATGAGAACTGTTATGTGTGTGTGTATGTGTGTGTGTGTGTTAAAGATTTGAACATATATCACCTTTTGTAGATGAATAATTTGGACCTATCTGAGGATGACATAGATTCAATAAAATGAATCCATCCGTGCTTTAAGTAGCTACCAAATAAAGGCAATCCTGGTCATTTTGAGGAATCACCCTGAGAAATATGTCTCTGTGACGTATGTGCTTAAGTTCCAAGAGCTATTATCCAACAGATTCCTAAGGAAATAAATTCAGAAAACTATAGCGACCATTCATCACATTTTCCAGTCCAATTTAAATATGGACTTTAAACTTTTTCCACAATGTTGTGAAAAGTGGCAGTTTGCTTCCCACTGCAGATGAGGGGACTAAGGGATTTGCCAAGGACTTTCAGCATAGAGGAGGGAGGGCTGGGACCTGCACTGACCTTTAACCTGGAGCCCAGCACCCCAACCCTTACACGATCACCTTTTCTAAGCTGTGCTCCCCTCAGCTGTCCCAGGAGCTGTGATCTCAGCTTCCTTCCACCGAAGGAGCCTGCAGCCCATCCTGGGTCTGCTTCCTTCATCTGTCCTCCAGGGGGTGAAACTGGAGCCACATTTCAGCTCACAGCTATTGTCTCAGGGACAGAACACCCCGAAAGTGGGCGATCCGCTCGTTATATAACGGAGATCTCCTTACAGGAGCAGCGAGCACAAAGCCTTTATCAACAGCTGCGCCTGGAAAAAGTACAGTGTTTTGAGTCTGAACACTGGAACGTATGCGGGTTCTAAATGTCCTTCCCAGTTTCAAGACAAACTTTTGTGAATCCAATGTTTCACTGGCCAGGTTGTACTTGTTCGTTTTCTTTCTTTTTTAAAAAAAATATATTTTTTATTGATTTCAGAAAGGAAGGGAGAGGGAGAGAGAGATGAAAACATCAATGATCGACTGCCTCCTTCACGCCCCCTACTGGAGATTGAGCATATGTACCAGGTATATGTGCTTGACCGTAATTGAACCCAGGACCCTTTAGGCCACAGGCAGACACTTTATTCACTGAGCCAAACCGGTTGGGGCTGTATTTATTCCTTTCCCCCTGACTTATATTACTGTAACAGAATGGCATGTGGCCGTAAGTGATGCGGTTAATTTGTTAGTGCGACACCAAGCACAATACTTTTGCTTTTTAATGGCTTCCTCCTAGAAGAGCTGCCTGACATAAACAGAATGAAATGTAATAAGAAAGAATTTCTAGTATCACACGCGTCAGGTTAACAATGGGGTTTCGTTGATGGTTTCCTTTGATGGAGAGAGATGACAAGAAGGATTAAGATCAAGCAGAGTCTCACTCACCATTTGGGCATTTGCTGAGCTCCACAGTTAAAATAGTAATGATAATAATTACCATGTACAGGACACTTTCATGTCCTTTGAAAGACACTTTACAAGAAGCAGCATGGAGACTGATATTTTTAGAAAATGGATATTCTTCCCACAGGGTTAGCCTCAAGGTCAGTGCTTACTGTCCAAATGTGTACTTAAAAGCCAAGGGACCGGAACGACCAGAAGGACCTGTCACTATGATGCACACCGAGGCTGGCCAACTGGCCCGATGGGGAGTGGAGCCGGCCGGCCAACCTCCTATAGCCCCTCCCCCCTGACCAGCTCTGCCCCCTATTGAACCCACCTATCCTGACTGGGGCTGGGCTGGCTGGGGGGAGGAGCCTCAGGAGGTTGGCTGGCCAGCCTGGTTCCTGATTGGGGGGTGGGGGGGGTGACTGATCAGGGGCGGGCTGAACCCCTCCTGTGCACAGATTTGTGCACCAGGCCTCTAGTTTTAAGAATATTAGGCCTACGTTTTCTTCTAAACAATCAGCAGCTGACTGCAGCCGTGTCTCTCTGACCCCGGTAATATGTGGCCACAGGAAGGAACATTTCAGAGAGTGAGTGATGCATATTTTAAAATCAGATCTTGGAGAACAGTTCCTCAATCCTCCGGAGCACCCTGCACTTCCCCATGTGCGCTGTTTTTCAATTTCCTCTCGTCACTTTTGTTATTATTGGCCCCCCGCCATCTTTCTCTGCAGATTACAAGAGCCTCGAGGGCAGGGAGCCCCACTGTCTTCCCCTCTGCTGCATCTCTGGGACCTGGGACAAGCTCTTACTCTGAGCAGACACTCAGGATGAAGGGATGAACTGTAACTGCCCTAGAGCTACACAGATTTTTTTTTAAATATATTTTATTGATTTTTTACAGAGAGGAAGGGAGAGGGATAGAAAGTCAGAAACATCGAGGAGAGAGAGACAGCCATCAGCCGCTTCCTACACGCCCCCTACTGGGGATGCACCCGCAACCAAGGTACATGCCCCTGACAGGAATCAAACCTAGGACCTTTCAGTCCACAGGCCCATACTGAGCCAAACCGGTCTTGGCGAGCTACAGAGATTTTAACCAAGAGAACAGTTTAGCTAAAGGCTCTTCAACTGGATTCTCCTTTCTGGGGGTAGAGAGGTTTTTCTTTATCACAGAAACTCTACACTGAATGGCTAGATTATTATGATCTCTGAACACGTAATAATCTGGCCACTCAGTGTATATCCTATATAATAAAAGGCTAATACGAATATTGTCCCCTCGACCAGGAGTTTGACCAGCAGGCAGGCCGGCCAATAGCCCATGTCTCCTCCCCCTGGCCAGGTTGGCCAGACCCCACCCATGCACGAATTTATGCACCGGGCCTCTAATACACACACACGCACACACACACACACACACACACACACACTCTCTGAGTGGCCAGATTATTATGCGTTCAGAGAACATAATAATCTGGCGACTCAGTGCATTTTGAATGCTTCTGCTTTAAAATTTTAAAAAAGTATGATCAATTGTAATATAGTTAATAGAGCCTTTGCTCTGTGTAATATTTTTTAAAATATATTTTTATTGATTTTAGAGAGGATGGGATAGGGAGAGATAGAAACATTGATGATGAGAGAGAACTCTGATTAGATGCCTCCTGCATGCCCAGCACTGGGGATTGGGCCTGCAACCCAGGCATGTGCCCTTGACTGGAATTAAACCAGGGACCCTTGAGTCCACTGAGCCACACTGGCTCAGGTGCTCTGTTTAATATTTCTTCCTTGATAATACAGCTAAACCTCTTAGAACATTTATATAATTTTATTTACTTTTCTTTTTTATTTACATAATTTGATAGTAACACAACTTTTAAAAAATACTTAGTTGTTTTGTCTAAATGAGAAAAAGGTAGTTATTACTCAACATGCCTTAAAATTTGTTGATTATTGTATGAGTGTCTTTTTTATTTCTATCTAATATTTCCATGAAAGCTTTTGACATACTTTTATAGATTCTATTTTAATATAATGTGATAAAAGGCATCTCAAAACAGGGTTTATTCCTGTTTTATAAAAAATAAATAAAATTTAAGATTACTGAATGATAAGTGCAAAAGCTCAAATCTACTTAGGCATTCTACTCTATAAACTGGCAGCCAGCCCCTCAAATTGGACGACCATTAGTAAATGAAACAAAAATACAATATGATGAACCAATGTTTTCCAGCTTCAAAATCTGAGCTGGGCCTGGCTGATTCGCCTCAGTGGTTGAGCGTTGATCTATGAACCAGGAGGTCACGGTTCGATTCCCAGTCAGGGCACATGCCTGGGTTGTGGGATCCATCCCCAATAAGAGGCATCCAGGAGTGCACCTGCCGAGACCGGTTTGGCTCAGTGGATAGAGCATCGGCTTGTGGAGTGAAAGGTCCCAGGTTCGATTCCAGTCCGGGGCATGTACCTTGCTTGCGGGCACATCTCCACTGTGAGGCGTGCAGGAGGAGGCTGATCGATGTCTCTTTCTCATCGATGTTTCTCACTTTCTATCTCTCTCCCTTCCTCTCTGTAAAAAATCAATAAAATATATTAAAAAAATTTTTTTTAAAAAGAGGCATCCAGGAGGCAGCTGATGAATGATTCTCTCTCGTCATTGATGTTTCTATGTCTCTTTCCCTCTCCCTTCCTCTCTGAAATCAATAAAAATATACAGTGGTACCTTGAGATAGGAGTTTAATTCGTTCTGTAACCTTGAGGCGTGGGAAACTATGAGACGCTCAAGTCGCAGTAAACTGGTGGGTAAACTGGTGGGTCGTATGCAGCCGGCCCACACGATGACTCCTATCTCAAATGTTGCTCGTATTTCAAAGCAAACATCGCTCGCTCGGCGGCTCGTATCTCAAAAATCTCGTATGTTAGGGCACTGGTATCTCGAGGTACCACTGTATTATTTTAAAAAATCTGAGCTGGTTGTTGTCAGAACTAACTTCAATACGTGTTCACATAGCAACAGGGTCACGTTATTTTACACGGGTGACACAGACAGTTCCCTTTCTGTTAGGGGGCAGGCAGACAGCGGAGCCACATTGCCTTAGAACAGAGCCTTCTCCACTGTCGTGTCTGTGACCCAGTTTCTGCTCATCTCATTGCCAGGAGCCCTGGAGAGGAGATGACCTGTAAAGCCAGGAGCGGTCTCACATGACAATCACAGCTTGTGCAACTGTCACGCCTCACCATGGGTTCCTCAAAGTCTAGGACTCACATCCACAGTTCGACCGGCATGAAATCCTGCAGGCACCCAGAAAATACAGCGAGGGGACCGGTGGGGATGGAGGGGGGGGCGAGCAGGTGGTAAGTACCTGGTTCACAGAAGCTTCAGTGTTGGCCACAGGAGACGGGGAGCGGCAGGCAGACGGAGAAGAGATCCCACTGCTGGTTCCTTCCTCCCCAGACTCCTCGGTGACAGGGGACAGCAGAGTGTGACAGCGACCTGCAGTCACCTGTCGCACAGAAGGTGGCCCAGAGGACATAAGAACCAATTAGCTGGGTAACGAAAGACCTGGTCAGGCCTGGGTCAGACAGAGAGAATGAGACTAGAACAAAGGGTAGAATGACTGAGACCGGTATCGCATACACACTGTGTTAGCATGTAAGTGTGGTACAGGTGAGCATGAAGCTAGGAACCATTTATAAAAAAAAAAAAAAAAGGGCAAGGAGGTGCATATCAGAGTATAAGTTTTGTGGTTGATGACATCTCTATTTTATTTTCCTTTTCTTGACTGTTTGTACCTTTATAAATAATTTTAAAAAAATACAAGTTGTACACATGATGCAAGGATATATCTAAGCTTGGACTTTGGTGTCTATCTCAGATTTCAAATATTCTGAGAAGATTAACTGCACCGTAAGGGGTATATCACCAAAGTATTGGTTATGCACCGGACGTGGCACAGCACATATGTATGGAAAATACACAGCCCTGGAAAACACGGAGTCGCCCAAACAATCCATGCGTCTTACATGCAAAGGGATGGGGGGGAGTCACGCAGGCAGAAATGAGTGGAACTTCTTCCTTTCAATCCAAAGCTTAACCTTTGGACTTTCTATGTTCTTATTTTTCTAACACCAGCCCCCCTGTTTCTATATTTTACCAGACATTTCTACAACTAGACACATACATCCAGTCAGCCAAGGTTTTAACTCGGAAGACACACCATCTATGTGGCATGATTCTCTCATCCCCCAGAAAACTAGAGAACTGTGCAAAGGGCTTTTTGTTTTGTTTTGTTTGTTTTGCTTTGAAAGACTCAGAGCCTCTGCGAGCTCTTGCTCGGTTATAAACAAACCCCGGGCCGACCTTTGGCCTGTGAAGTCACTCAGAGTCTCAAGCAAACAGAGGGATGTCAACTGTCACTGTTTACAGGGTCAGATCTTGGCGCTGGCCCCAAGGGAGCCGCGAGTTTGGGAGCCTGTAACACACTTCTCCTGCTTCTGATCCCCAAAACAAGTCAGAGGAAAGAGGCAGCCAGGAGCCAGCGTGCAGAGAGAGAGAGAGAGAGAGAGAGAGAGAGAGAGAGACCCGGCCTTGACCCTCACTCACCATGACCACCGAGGGGTGGGCGGCGCTGGCGGGGAGGAGCTGCCGGTTCAGGTCCTCCACCAGCCCCTCCACGCCCGTGACCGTGAGCAGCATGGTGGCGTTCTTCGCCTTCATCGTCAGCATCTTGCACTTGGAGTTGAGGGAGGCGATCTCCTCCTGGTAGCCCTTGATTTTCTGAGCCAGCTCCTGGGGGAACATTTTCCCACCCCCCAGTGTCAGCGCAGCATCAGAAGGAAACAGCTAGTGGCGCTCATCTTCCTCCGGGGCTGGCCAATGAGCGGGCCGCGCTGTGCCAGGGGCGTTGGTAGCGGCAGGCGGGGTGGGAGGCAGGATGCCCGCCTGCCTGCAGCGCTGGGAGCGGAGCGGGACCACCGTGCGGGGCGGAGCGGGGCTGCTGCGAGCTGCAGGCCGGGACACCCAGGCTCTGGGCCAGGGATCTAACCCCGAGGGAGGGATGCTGCGTGCGCAGTGGGAACTTATGTAACCTGAAGAACCTGCCTCTCTCTCGCTCTCTTCCCACTGCCTAAAGAATCTGTCACTGCCAGATGGTGCATGCCATGGAAATCAGGTCATGTGATGGCAAAAAATTATAAAAAAAAAAAAAAATGCAAAGCTCAGCGCTCTGCTGAATATTTCAAACGGGGCAGTCCTCGGTTCAGACCCGGGCAGTCAGCAAGCTGCTTGCCATCCCTGTGTCCCTGGCAGTGCTTTTCTGCAGGGAAGCTTAACAGGACACAGGGAAGCCCACTTTTTTAATGCAGATGACTCCCCCAGGGAGATGTTTTGCATTCATTAGAATGTCCCTCATGTTCTCCACCCTCCCCCAACTGTTTCTGATGCTTTCCACTAGAGCTTTGGACTTATTCAGCTCAAATTCCATAGTTTTTAAACATGTTTCTTGTTGGGAAAAAAAAATTGTCTTCAGAGATAGAGGGTTTTAGAGCTTTTACCGGGAGCTTATTGAAAATATACTCCGGACGGCACACAGCTCTCAAAATTCTAAAATATTGAAATTCTAACATAAGAAATTAGGACTTTAGCTCTAAAATATTGAAATTCTAAAATAATGAATTAGAACTTTAATTCTAAAATAAGAAATTAGAACTTTAATTCTAAAATATTAAAAATTATATTCTTACTTAAAAGCTGTATATTCCTTTTAAAAAGTGAAAGTGTGTATTCTAAAACTTATTCTTAAAACTACAACACCATTACCTCTTCCTATTCCTCTTAATTGGATCCTTTGTCTAAAAAGTTTGTACAAAGCAGTTTATAGCAAAGATATTAAAAGTCAGTATCTTTAAAAATGAGTGAGTATATACAGATAGACGTACATACACTAATTTTAAAAACACTGACATTCAAACTAGAGCCTTGAACTTGAAATTCAGAAACAAACAAAATGACAACAAAAACAAAATGACATATCTCTGTGCATATGTCTGTGTATATGGACATGTACATGTATACATATGTTCCTATGTATATACACGTACACATACAAGTGCCATTTATTATTGTTACTTTGGCCAGTTCTCCTGACATCTAGAATAGCACAGGGACTTTTAAAGCAAGGATTTAAAAAGTAGAAATCATAACTTCATTACCTACTAGGGCTGGTAGACACTTAATTAAACCGTACAGGTTTTAAAAATACAGTAGCAATGAAGTAGCTATTTACTATCTATCTGGTCTCATGCCTAACACACGGGTACTCAGTTAATAATTAGTTAACAAGCACATACAAAAGCAAACTCCCAGCTCACTGGACTCCTTGAATCCTGTTCCCACAGGACAGGTCCTTGCGCATTCTTACAGTGGCTGGCCCCGTCAGGTAGGTGAGAGGGCTCTTAGTGAAGCACAATGAGTCTAGTCCTTCCGCCCTCTGTGCCCACATGGAAGATCCCTGCCATCCAGACTGCAGTCCCAGTGCGTGCCCACGCTGACAGTAAACACTCATTGCCTAAGCAGTTCTCAGCTCCACTGTGTGTAAAACTCATCCGAGTTGTTTGTTAAAAATGCAATTCAAGAGATCAATCCGAGAACCTGCATGCAAGTACACTGAGTGGCCAGATTATGATGATCTCTGAACGCATAACAATCTGGACACTCAGTGTATATCCTATATAATAAAAGGCTAATAGGCAAAGTGTCCCCTCAACCAGGAGTTCAACCAGCAGGCAGGCTGGCCAACTGCCCATGTCCCCTCCCCCTGGCCAGGCTGGCTGGACCCCACCCATGCCCAGATTCATGCACCGGGCCTCTAATACACATACACACACACCCACACACACACAGACACACACACTGAGTGGCCAGATTATGATGCATTCAGAGATCACCATAATCTGGCCACTCAGTGTATGTATATATAACCCATGCACATAGACAATAGTGTGGGGAAGGCCTGGGGTGGGGGTGGGGCAGGCTAGATGGGGTCAATGAGGGGAAAAAGAGGACATATGTAATACTTTCAACAATAAAGATTTTTTTTTAAAAAAAATGCAATTCTGGTCTTCAAAAGACATTGATGTCCTCTGCTCATGAGAATCTGCACTATAGAGTTACCCTATGTGACTGGGTGCAGAATCAGCTCTCCAGAACTTTCTTCCGTAAGATAAGCCTGCCTATCTCCCATTAACTTTGTGGGTTGGTGGTCAAGTCTGCTCTATTACAATGGAGCACCGACTGGGTTGACCTGTTCCCTCTTCTCAGAAAGCATATGCATTTTTAATGTTTACCGGTTATTTCTGAAAACGATTCCAAAGGATGAGCATACTGGTGGGGGTTTCTGGGGCAGTGGCCGCTCCGAGGAGGGGCTGCCCTCTGTGGCTGACCCCTGCCCTCAGGGGCAGGCCTAGGCCAAGTGGACAGCAAGAGGCCTGCGTGTTCTCTCCTACGATTCGCAAGAGGCAGGATGATGCTCTCATGAAATGCAACATTCGAAAAAAATCACAGAAAACAAATGGGAAAGAAACCTGTTATCGGTTATTCTTCAAGGTCAAGTTATCCGTCAGGAAATCAGACTCTCATCAAGATCTAGTTCTCTTAAGAGCAGATGGAAAGTACAGGAAGAAGCATTCTTCCCAAATTTATGTTATCGCAAAGCAGGTCTACTCCCCTCGGCACTTCCCTTCCGGTGTTTGTTTTGTGCATACAATGAGCCTTGCCCAGGCCAGGTCATCGCTGATCTGAAGATTTATTCTCAGTCCCATGACCAAGCTAACACTTGTCTACACTGATGGTCAGAACTGGGGGGAGGGGCGGGGAGGGCGCGGAGACTGTGACAGAACGGGCAGATCTCTGATCAGGAGCCAGAACGGTCGGTGGCAGCTGGGAACCGGCTCCGTGACCTTGGGCAGGTCACTGGTTTCGGGGCCCATCCTTCTTTGCTTTTGGGCAGTGAGGTAGCCCAGATGGGTCCCACACAGAGAAAACTAATTTGAAGCCCAGAATGCCGGATTAGAATCTGTCTTCTTTGAGGAACTAGATCTGGGGGCTTGGGAAATCATCTAAAAAAAAACCAAAAACAAACCCAGTTCTTCACCCAGCAGGGAGGGCTCAGTAGATGGAGCATCCTCCTCAGTAGACTGAGGTCCAAGGTTCGATTCCCTGTCAGGGCACATGCCTGCATTGCAGACTTGATACCCAGTAGGGGGCCTGCAGGAGGCAACCGATCGATGTTTCTCTCATCCATGTTTCTATCTCTTCTTCTCCCTTGTTCTCTCTCCAAAAATCAATGAAAATATATTAAAAGCGGGGGGAGTGGAGGTAAGATTCATGTTAGTAGGCCTCAAAATGCAAAGACAGCCCAAGAACTGAACACTTATGTGCGGGATAGAGAGAACATTTTCTCTCATTCTCCGGAAACCAGCCACAGATCCTGATCCAGCCAGTGTCCCGCCCCTTCCTGCGCCCCTGCCTCACCTCGTGCTGCGAAATCTGGGCCTGCAGCTCCTGGATGTTGCTGGTGGCCACGGGCGTGTCTGCGATCTCTCGGTGGGCTGCTTCTATCCGCTCCTGGAGGCGCTGCATCTCCTGCTCGTACTGCTCATACTGCATCACGGCCTCCTGTGGGGGACAAGCAGCCACAGCCTTAGCTCTCCGTGTCACTCGCCAGGGAAGCAATGCTGTGTCGCTGTCAGCCAACTCCGGCCTAACTCCTATCCCTGCACGGCTAGCGGACAGAGAGAGGATGGGTCAAATCCCGAGGTGGTCCAGAGTCTCAACTGTGCTGGGATATTTCTGAACCTTCTCTCTCAAACACGTCTCCAAGATTATTCAGGAACTCAAAGTAATTCAGCGGCGGGATGCTCCATCTTTCCCTATTCATTGTCCTGAAGATGGCAATGTCATGGTCAGACATGGTAGGAAGAGTGTGAAGCCAAAGCCGGTTTGGCTCAGTGGATAGAGCATGGAGCTGGGGACTGAAGGGTCCCGGGTTTGATTCCGGCCAAGGGCATGTACATTGCTTGCGGGCACATCCCCAGTAGGGGGTGTGCAGGAGGTAGCTGATCGATGTCTCTCTCTCATTGATGTCTCTGGCTTTCTATCCCTTTCCCTTCCTTTCTGTGAAAGGTCAATAAAATATATTTTTAAAAAAAGAGTATGAAAAAGCAATTATTATCTAAGGATACTGAATATATATATGAGGCACTTCGTAACTGCTGGAGTAGAGGATAAAAAAATCACTTCAGTGTGACTTTTATTCCCAGGAATTGACTGCCTAACAAATGACAAGATATTATATGGAACAAGGATAGCTGACCAAGAGACCGTTAGCAACATAAAGGGAGGATATGTATATAATTGTTGGGTAAAAATGGTACATGAGCCTAGCTGGTGTGGCCCAGTGGATAGGGCGACGGCCTGCAGACCCAAGGGTCCCAGGTTCAATCTCAACCCGGGGCTAGTACCTCAGTTGCAGGCTCCTCCCCGGCCCAAACCCTGGTCAGGACACATGCAGGAGGCAACCAACCGATGTGTTTCTCTCACATGGATATCTCTGTCTTTCCCTCACTCTTCCACTCTCCCTACAAATCAATGGGAAAATATCCTCGGGTGAGGATTTAAAAAAATAATAATAAAGAAATGGGGCAACATGAATTGACATGAGATATGAGGTAAATAGTATCATATTTTCCTAATAAATGATTTTTTCCTTGTTAAAGAGACTAAGAGTTATACTTGGGTGCACTTCTCAGGCATAAAAATGCACTAAGTGCATTAATAAGCTGAAATATGGAAAACATTGTGTAATATGTGCTAGCAGTATAAGGCTCTAGATCAGTGGTCTTCAACCTTTTTAATGCCACAACCCTTTCATACAGTTCTTCAAGCTATGATGACCCGCAACCATACAATTATTTTCATTGCTACTTCATAACTGTCATTTTGCTACTGTTTTGCATCGTAATGCAAATATCTGTGTTTTCCAATGGTCTTGGGTCACTAGCAGGGTCGCCTAAGACCATCAGAAAACACAGATATTTACATCACGATGCATAACAGTTGCAAAATTACAGTTTTGAAGTAGCAACGAAAATAATTGTACAGTTGGGGTCACCACAACATGAGGAACTGTATTAAAGGGTCGCCGCATTCGAAAGGTCGAGAACCACTGCTCTAGATGATTCTCAGCTGAATAACGAGGTAAAAATAGAGCTGAATAAAATATTAGCCTTCATACACTGTTCTTCTAAAAATATCGCTAAGAGATAGTGTTCACCAACAGATATTTTTTAGAGAGCTTTCCCCAGGCTTTCGTGGGTGATGCAAATAATAGCCTTTCCTTCCCTAATTTTAATAACCACAGCCACCATCACATCGAACAGTCCGGGTGAGTGCTGAGGGCTGAGCCCACACAAGCTCAGTCAAGGAGCCGTGCCCCTGGCCCCTGCCGGGCTGGCCTGGGGGACCCCGCACTTGCCTGCAGGACGTTGCACTGCTGGATGGCCACGTGCTGCAGCCGGCTGGCCTCCTCCTGCAGCTGCAGGGCGGCGTGGCAGAGCGGCAGGCCGGTGACCACGTCCTCGGGGACGCGCAGCGCGCTCTGGCAGGTCTGCACGGCCCGGACCTTCGGCTTCAGCGACTCCACCTCACACAGCAGGTGCTGCAAGTGCCAGCGCAGAGGTCACACATTTCCCTCCGGGACTCTCACGAGCAAGAGACAAACTACAGCGCGTTTCAAAATTCTCAACATTTTCCAAGAAATACTATTACAAAACTAATGCAGAGAGCCTGCTCAGTTGTGGCTCAGGGACTGAGCATCAACCTATGAACCTGGAGGTCAGGGTTCGATTCCCGGTCAGGGCACATGCCGGGGTTATGGGCTCGAGCCCCAGGGTGAGGCATGCAAGAGGCAGACCGTCAATGATTCTCTCTCATCATTGAGGTTTCTCTCTCTCCCTCTCCCTTTCCCTCTGAAATCAATAAAAAATACATTAAAAATGCAGTGGTACCTTGAGATACCAGTGCCCTAACATATGAGATTTTGGAGATACGAGTCGTCAGGCAAGCAATTTTTGCTTTGAAATACGAGCAACAGTTGAGATAGGAGTCATCGCGCGGATCGGCCGGCTGCACACGACCCACCAGTTTACCGCAACTGGAGCGTCTCATAGTTTCCCACGCCTCAAGGTTATGGAACGAATTAAACTCGTATTTCGAGGTACCGCTGTACTTAAAAAACACTTGGCATATAGAGCTAAGACTATGATGAGTTTAAAAATCATGTTCCCTCACTCTCCTCTTTTTAAAATCTAGGTCCCACTCAGCTGCCCTGGCTGGGTTTTGCTCACCTGTCGATGAGAGAGCTGCTCCTTGAGACTAAGGCGCCCCACTTCCGGGGAAGCCAGGGTTGTCTGGGCTTGCTCCAGAGCCACCTGGAGGTGTTTGAGCTCCGCTTCAAACTGCTTCATGTCCTGTGGAGGAAAAGCGATACGGAGGTCAATACTTAGGCACTTGGAGTTCAAGTTCAAGGTGAAGAATAGCATCACAGTCCAGAAGGCTCAGCAGATGTGAGCACTATACCTCCACTATAAAACACCATTGTTGGGCCGAAACCAGTTTGCCTCAGTGGATAGAGCGTTGGCCTGTGGACTGAAAGGTCCCAGGTTCGATTCAGGTCAAGAGCATGTACCTTGGTTGCGGGCACATCCCCAGTAGGGGGCGTGTAGGAGGCAGCTGATTGATGTTTCTAACTCTCTATCCCTCTCCCTTCCTCTCTGTAAAAAAATCAATATAATATATTAAAAAAAAACACAAAAAACAGAAAAACACCATTGTTGGTATGTTTGGTTTTTTAATCCTCACTGGAGGATATTTTTTCATTGACTTTTATAGAGAGTGGAAGAGAGAGGGAAAGACAGAGAGAAACATCAGTCTGAGAGAGACACATCAATTGGTTGCCTCCTGCATGAGCCCCAACCAGGGCCCAGGCCGGGGAGGAGCGTGCAACCAAGGTACATGGCCTTGACTGGAACGGAACTGGAGACCCTTCAGGCTGCAGGCCAATCAATAACTTACCCACTGAGCCAAACCAGCTAGGGCATGCGTGTGTTTTTTTAATGGACTTCTCAATTTAAATGATATTTATTTTATTTTATTTTATTTTATTTTATTTTATTTTATATTTTTATTTTATTTTATTTTATTTTATTTTATTTTAGTATTTTTACCTTGGCAGCATCCTGGAGACTCTGCAAACGCAGTTTGGTCACCTGCCGCAACTCCTCCGCCTCCCGCCCCAGTTCGGCCACTTGCTGAGTCATCTTCTCTGTGTAGTACACGCCGGCCAGGGGCTGCAGCTTCTCGGCCATCGCTTCCAGGTCGCTGTAGATCTCTTCCGACGCTTCCAGCATGGTCTGCAGTGAGGGGTCAACAGGCATGACATGGATAGGTGGGTGGAGAGGGATTGGTAATCAACATGGTGGGGTGTAACGTAAAGACCATGGGACTGGGAAGGGCATAAGGAGACGTAGTTCACGCTTCCCACCTCCCCTCAAGAGGTGGGCTCTGTGTGCCCTCCTGTGTGATCTACCTGTACCCATTCCCTACCTCCTATTATTCCAGTTCACAGAATACCCTGTACACACTCCCTACCTCCTATTAACCCCAGCTCAGCTCACAGAATACCCTGTACCCACTCCCTACCTCCCATTAACCCAGCTCACAGAATACCCTGTACGCACTCCCTACCTCCTATTAACCCAGATCACAGAGTAACCTGTACCTACTCCCTACCTCCTATTAACGCCAGCTCACAGAATACCCTGTACCCACTCCCTACCTCCTATTAACCCAGCTCACAGAATACCCTGTACCCACTCCCTACCTCCTATTAACCCAGGTCACAGA
>PVJN01025652.1:0-29805 GCA_004026805.1 Lasiurus borealis | reverse complement strand
GAGGGGAACCACTGGGCGGAGGCTGGGGCTGGGGCTGGGGCTGGCGGGCTGAGCGTCCCTTGGAATGGGGTCCTCGCTGGACGGGGTGGCCCTGGCAGGTCTGGTCTGATTTGGGAATGGACGCCGTGTCCCCAGCTTGACAGCTTCCACGTAGATGAATACGGTAGCGCTTGTTCCAGGTCACGTCCATCATTGGCATCGTTAGCATCCTTATCCCGCCTTCCAGCCACCCAGCCCAGCGGTTCTCAACCTGTGGGTCGCGACCCCTTTGGGGGTCGAACGACCCTTTTACAGGGGTCACCTAAGACCCTCGGAAAATGCAGAGATTGACATCACGATGCATCACAGGAGCAACATTTCATGGTTGGGGTCACCACCCCATGAGGAGCTGTGTGCAAGGGTCGCGGCCTTAGGAAGGTTGAGAACCACTGACCCAGAGGGTCTCAAGCCCAGCATCTCACACTGTATTTAAAAACAACAGCCAGGACCGGTGTGGCTCAGTGGATAGAGCGCCGGCCTGCGGACTGAAGGGTCCCAGGTTCGATTCCGGTCAAGGGCAGGTACCTTGGTTGCGGGCACATCCCCACGTGTGTGTTTTTCCTGCTCAGATCTATTATACGAACACGGATTTATCCACTAACCACCCTTTCAGAGTGCAGTTTTACTCATTAGTACAAAAAAAAACACAAAACATAACACCTTGTAAAAATGCAAAAAAGGACTAATTGCCCACCACCAGAGGCAGCTGGGATTGGGATTTGGGTGTGTCCTCTCCCAGTATTTTCCAGGCAACGGCCTGAGTGGCCGGTCTTGAACCCCGGCCCTTTCGGTGACCTTGGCCCAATTATATAACTTCTCTGTGCTTCAGTTTTCTCATCTATAAAACAGCTATTATCAGTAATAGCTCCTGCCTTGTCGGTTGTTAGGAAGATAAGGAGGTTCATACATATATATGTAAGGTATTTAGAACAGTTGCTTGACACAGTGCCACTCAATAACGTTCGTTCTTTATCTTGTGTTTATTTTTTATTACGTATACAGACTCACAATTTGCATGTAATTTAGTATTCTGCCTTTTTCCTTAATACATGAGAGAAAAAAAACAAAAACAAAAAAAACAACGGAGTCATTTAGCCAAGCTGCTAAAATTGCTAACAGGGTGAAGTTAAGGCTGAGGAAGGACCCGTTCTTGTTCTGATTGGCCGGGAACTTCCAATGGCTTTGAACTTCCCGGTCTGAGTCACTGCCTCAGTTTGCCTCTGGACACACACCAGACCCCCACACAACTCCCTAACGAGCCCCTAACAGACGCACACACACACACCTGGTGTCTGTCCTCCACACCATTGTATGCTGCCAGACCTCTGCTGCCCATCTTCTGGGCCACCTGGCGTCCATCATCCTGACCGCCCGACCCCTGCCTCCTAACCGCCCTGGACCAGCCTGGGGCCTGGACGCAGGGCTGACCATTCTCAGTAACAGGCTTTTTAGTCTGTGAGTATTTCATGCTTTCCTCTTCTTTGGAATACTTCCGGTCTTGGCCTAACTGTATTTCTAGGTTGCAAACTTGAAGACCCCGGGATAAATCTCTGTCATTTATTTCCAGCAAAGCCTCCAACTCTTTTTTAGTTTGTATGACAGTATCGTCTTAGTGGCTGCAGGGTAACCCATCAAGTGAACAGTCTGTGACTTGAGTCAATTATTTTTTAACCAACTCAGATGGTTTCCTTTTTTTAAAAAAAAATGTTCTTTTTGGCCATTTTAAACAATACTGCATCTCCTGAGCATCTGTAGACACAAACTCCACCCCCACCCCTGACACACACACTTTATATTGGGATAATTTCCAAATAGATTTCCTGAACCCGCACAACTTGGCGACAGGGTGTGAGCATTTTAAAAATCTGTCATCAGCTGAAACCGGTTTGGCTCAGTGGATAGAGCCTCGGCCTAGGGACTGAAAGGTCCCAGGTTCGATTCTGGGCAAGGGCATGTACCTTGGTTGTGGGCACATCCCCAGTAGTAGGTATGCAGGAGGCGGCTGATCAATGTTTCTCTCTCATAGATGTTTCTAACTCTCTATCCCTCTCCCTTCCTCTCTGTAAAACATCAATAAAATATATTAAAAATAAAATAAAATAAAATAAAATAAAAGGGCCTTACTCCGTGTAGCTCAGTGGATAGAGCATCGGTCCATGGACTGAAAGGTCCCAGGTTCGATTCTGGTCAAGGGCATGTACCTTGGTTGCAGGCACATCCCCAGTGGGGGGCGTGCAGGAGGCGGCTGATCGATGTTTCTCTCTCATGGATGTTTCTAACTCTCTATCCCTCTCCCTTCCTCTCTGTAAAACATCAATAAAATATATTTGAAAAAGTAAATAAATAAAATAAAAGGTCCTTGCCCGAGGAGAGGCCATGGGTCCGGGCCACAGTGGCAGCAAAACCCGGAGGCCAGACCTGGACTTTTATCTCTTCTGCTGCCTTTTGATTTAAAACAAACGTTTCTCGCTGTGCTCGTCCTCCTGCCACAGGTGTGTGACGAGCCCTCGATGGCGTTCGCTTTAAGGAATCGGGGGGAGGTTAACGTGCCCCTCCCTCCCCTCCTCCTCAGGCCTGCAGGTGCTGCTCACCTTGAAGCTCACTCCTCCAAACTCAAGGTCATGGCTGATGCTCCCCTTGGCCCGCTGCTGAAGGAGCATGCGGACACCAGGGGGCGCCATCCCCTCGTGCTGTCACAGCTCGTGTCCTGGGAATGCGTTTCATTCTAGAGCTTTCTCCATTCAAACCTCCCTTTCCTGCTCCTGCAAGCCGGCCAGGGCGGGAGGACAGATGACAGACAGCCACCTGCTCCAATCAGATGCTCCCACCCAGCTCCTCGCGTGGGGGGCCCGCACCTGGTTTCTCGGTCCTGCCAAGCAGACATCACGCCCCACGTGCAACATGCTTTGCACCGCACCTCACCGCACGGCACCCGGCTCAGCCCGCCCCTGCCCTGCCTGTAGCCCCGGTGGCTGGTCCTATTTTGCATTTGAAAGAGGAGTTTTGCATGCTGTGGCTCGCCCTGGGAAGGATGACCACCCCTAGTTCACTCCCTCAGCACCCACTCCCTCAGCACCCACTCCCCCAGCACCCACTCCCCCAGCACCCACTGTTCGTGGCAGATACCACACTGACCACCGCAGGGGGACCTGTGCTGCCTGCGGCAGTGGCCACCGCCCCTGGGAACCCGTTTTTATCTAAAACATCGCTTTCCTTTGCCCGATTCACAGAGAAGGTTGGTCCCTCTGCAAAGCAAACCACAGCGCGCGGAGCCCTGTAACTCCGGGCTCGCTCTGTCCCTGAGTCTGTGCGTTTGTGGGAGCTCCTGTCTCTGAGCCCCAAGAGACAGACGGCAGCTGCTTCACAACGACTGGGAAGGAGGGGACACGGGGTGCTGGCCCCAGGCAGGGCCCCCACCGCTGTGTGCAAAGAGGGCGGCACCGATGGATCCCATCGAGCATCTGAATGAAACAACGGAGTAACTTCACCTCAGAGAACATTCCATGAGCCGAAACCGGTGTGGCTCAGTGGATAGAGCGTGGCCTGCGGACTGAAAGGTCCCAGGTTCGATTCCGGTCGGGGGCATGTACATTGGTTGTGGGCACATCCCCAGTAAGGGGCGTGCAAGAGGTAGCTGATCGATGTCTTTCTCTCTCATCAATGTTTCTAACTCTCTATCCTTCTCCCTTCCTCTCTATAAAGCAGTGGTTCTCCACCTTCCTAAGGCCGAGACCCTTGCATACAGTTCCTCATGTGGTGGTGACTCCCAACCATGACATGTTGCTACTGTGATGCATCGTGACGTGAATATCTGCATTTTCCAAGGGTTTTAGGCGACCCCTGTGAAAGGGTCATTCCACCCCCAAAGGGGTCGCAACCCACAGGTTGAGAACCACTGCTGTAAAGAATCAATAAAATATATTAAAAAAGAAAGAAAGAAAAAGAAAACACTCCGTGAAATACAAACTCCCCCGGGGAATGTTCCTGATGGGAAATTGTTACCTAACCTCACCCTGTAAGCCAGTGTCCTTCATGGCCCGCCTGGGCCAAGCGAAACCAGCTGGTAAAATGCACGCCGCAGCCCGTGCCGGACCCCGCTGTGCGCCAGGCCACGTCCACGCATCCTGGGGGCAGAGCGGTGAGAGCTCCCCCACAGCCGCGGACGGGGCCTCGCTGCCTGCTGACCCGGGACGGGCGTTCCGGGGGCCGGTCGCCGGGCCGGGCGCACCGGGAGGCTTCCGAGAAGCGGGCAGGGACCGCGTGCCGGGGACTGACTGCCTCGTGCTCAGCAGCAGCCACATCACGTCCGGAGAAAACCCGTCTGGTTTGTCCGCTCCGCTTTGGCGATACGGGGACCTGCGGTTACTATGGTTCCCGTCGTTAAAATGTGCCTGAGACGTAATCCGTGACCACGGAGTTCACTGCCCCTTTAAGACGCGTTTCCGTGGTTCTCACAGGACAGCCGCCGTGGTCAGCACTGTCTGCCTCGAGAACGTGCCCATCCGCCCCGCCGGCCTGGCTCCCTGCTGAGCATGAACCTCTGAACCAGGAGGCCACGGTTTGATTCCCGGGCAGGACACAGGCTCTGGTTGAGGGCTCCATCCCCAGTGTGGTGGGTGCAGGAGGCAGCGGGTCCATGATTCTCTCTCCCCATGGATGTTTCTCTCTCTCTCTCCCTCTCCCTTCCTCTCTGAAATTAAACAAACAAACACGAACATTTATTTTTTAAAGAGGGTAATATGTATTTTATTGATTTTCCACCGAGAGGAAGGAAGGATAGAGAGATAGAAACATTGATGAGAAAGAGACATCCGTCAGCCACCTCCTGCACACCTCCTACGGGAGATGTGCCCGCCACCCAGGTACATGCCCTTGACCGGAATCGAACCTGTGACCTTTCAGTCTGCAGGCTGACGTTCTATCCACTGGGCCACACCGGTTTTGGCCAAATGAACATTGTTAAAAAGAATCCGCATTTAATAAGAATTTGCCCATGATGAGTGAGTGGATGGGTCGGCATGAAGGGTGTCCTTTCCGCAGACGTCGCTAAGTCCCCCGGTCCCTGGGAAGCATTGGGAACAGCGGTTCTCAACCTGTGGGTCGTGACCCCTTTGGGGGTTGAACGACCCTTTCCCAGGGGTCGCCTAAGACCCTCGGAAAATGCAGATATTTACATCACGATGCATCACAGTAGCAACATTTCATGGTTGGGGGTCACCACCCCATGAGGAACTGTATGCAAGGGTCTCGGCCTGAGGAAGGTTGAGAACCGCTGATCGGGAGGAATTCTACGTGAGTCTGGAACTGGTTAATAAGATGCAGTAGGTGACCAGTTCATGGCCGCGGTGTCCATCCTCCGGCTCTCGCCGGGCCGTCTGTGGCCCCTGAGGGCGGTCGTCCCGGTTGGGTCCCGCAGGTGATGGACGGACGGCCGGGCCCCGCTCTGGCCTGGCTCTGGTGCTGGTCCCTTCGCTGCGGCTCCCCACTGCTCTGTTCCCAGACACCCCGAGTTCTCTTTGGTTGGACGGTCCCCCTGCAGCCAGCGGGCAAGCCTGCGGCCGTCCGGACGCCAGGGTCCCTCCGGGCAGCCTGGGGCTCAGCGGCCTCCAGAGCATCCCTCGCCAGTTCTGACTGACGCCTGGCCTGCGAAGCACGCTCGAGGGACGTGCGCTCTGATAGGTCAGGTTCGGTGTTTGGTTTGGCAGAGGAGGCAGGCGAGGAGGCTGCTGGGATGGTCCCAAGCATCGGCTTGCCCAAGCTCCGGTTTCCATGGAGACGGGGACCAACAATGCCTGGTCCCTGCTCATCACCTGCTCCTGTGCGAGTGCTCTTCCCGGGGCCTCACATGTGTTTTCTTCTTCTTCCTCTTCTTTTTTTTAAATGGATCTTTTAAATATATTTTATTTATTTTTTTATAGAGAGGAAGGGAGAGAGACAGAAAGTCAGAAACATCGATGAGCGAGAGACATCGATCAGCCGCCTCTTGCACGCCCCACAGTGGAGATGTGCCCGCAAGCAAGGTACATGCCCCCGACCGGAATCAAACCTGGGACCCTTCAGTCCGCAGGCCCATGCTCTATCCACTGAGCCACACCGGTCTTGGCCGTTTTCTTCTTTTAAAAAAGTTTTAAAATGCATCTCAGAGAGACACGGAGAGGGAGAGACAGAGAAACACCCGTGATCGGAGAGAATCACGGACCGGCTGCCTCCTGCGAGCCCTCCTACTGGCAATCAAACCTACAACCCAGGCCTGTGCCCTTGGCTGGAATCAAACCCGGGACCCTTCCGTCCATGGGCCGACGCTCTATCCACTGAGCCACACCGGCCAGGGGCGCTTTAGGGACACGTTTGGCTGTCGCTCCCTTGGGTGGAGTAACTCCCTATACTCTAGCCCCAAATAAAAGGCCTTGCAAAGTGAGGGGCCACACGTGGGATCGGGGGAACAGCTGGGGGGAGGCCTGGGTTCAGGCGGGGGGGGGGAGCTGGACCAGAGGGGGGGGGAAGGACATATCTGGCAGATAGCGGGCGCAGTGACGCCAGTTCCAGGCCATGTTTGTGCTCCTCAGTCCCGCGTCATCACTGCAGTCCCCCCCACCCCCCGCCGCCTCCCGTTATCTCTGCAAACCCCCCAAGGCCGCGGGGCCCCACCCAGAGGTCAGCCTGCCCTGCCCTCCCCCTGCTCCAAGGTTTGGGCGGCCCCTGGGACGGCGGCTCCAGCTCCACGAGCAGCGGCTGCGCTCACAGGTCTGAGTGCAGCCGGACGCCTGTGGCAGAATGTGCCGCTCCGTCCGCCCGCTCCCAGCTTTAGGAGCCGGGGTGGGGGGCGCCCCAGTGCTGAGTGTGGGGGCGCCTGGGCTTCCGGGAGGTTAACTGGGCTCAGTTATGGGGCTGAGTAAAGAGTTCTCTCCTGCCGAGACCGGTGTGGCTCAGTGGATAGAACGTCGGCCTGTGGACTGAAGGGTCCCAGGTTCGATTCCGGTCGAGGGCATGTACCTTGCTTGCAGGCACATCCCCAGTGGGGGGTGTGCAGGAGGCGGCTGATCGATGTGTCTCTCTCATCGATGTTTCTGGCTCTCTATCCCTCTCCCTTCCTCTCTGTAAAAAATCAATAAAATATATTAAAAAAAAAAAGAGTCCTCTCCTTCAGCCCCCTCTCCGGCAAACAGGCAGCATGCATTGAACGCCGACTGCATACGGGAGGTGCTGCCTGCTGACCTGGCATGGGGAGGCCCCGTGGCCAGTGCATGAAGGACCCAGCCTGTCCCCCCAAACCCGCCCCCTCATCCACACTGCCTTGCGGGGAGACAGGGATTTTAAGCTGTTTATTAAGAAACAAAGGACTCAGAGCCTCTGACTCACCTCTTTCCTGCCCGGGGGAACGTCAGACAGCGAGCGGGGCCTGGGGCTGGGGCTGGGGGTTCCAGCTGCACCCGGGAAGGTGCCCCTCCGAGGTCACTGCTCCCTCCCCAGCTCCCTGGACCCCCCTCCCCCACTTCAGGCTCTCACCCCCGCCCCCACCCCTTCGCCTGTGTCCAAAAGGTCTCCACCCCAAAAGCTTCCGACTCCGCCACCGTCTGTGAATGGGGTGAGGGGCCCCGGGAGAACGCGGGGGGCGGGAGAAGAGGCCGAGGACGCTGCAGCCCCCAGAGGACCTGGGAGAGGTGGTGGGTTGTGGGAGAGGGTGAGACGCATGCGGGATCAGGCAGGTCAAGGGGAGGGTCATCCCTCCCCCCTCCCTCCGTCAATGTCCATCCCCTGGCTCTCACCAGGCCTGTTTGTGGCCCTGAGGGCGGTCATCCCGGTTGGGTCCCGCAGGTGATGGACGGACGGCCCGTCAATGTCAGAATGGGGTCCGGACCCGGCCATCTGGGTTCTGTCCGGGTGGGGCCGGCCCAGTGTGTCTGTGTGGGAACTGCCCTTCTCCCTTTTTAAAAAAGATCATCTATTTAAAAAAAAACACATCGATTTCAGAGAGGAGGGGAGAGGGAGAGGGAGAAACATCCATGATGACAGGGAAGCATGGACCGCCTGCCTCCTGTGCGCCCCCCGCTGCGGATGGAGCCTGCAACCCAGGCCTGCGCCCTGACCGGGAATCTCGAACCCTGCCTGACCTCCTGGTTCACAGGTCAGAGCTCAGCCCCTGAGCCACGCCTCGGGCTCCATTTGCGTCTAAATGGTGATTTTCTGTATCCTTCCTGACGCCACCGGTATTTGTTTTTTTTTAATATATTTTATTGATTTTTTTTACAGAGAGGAAGGGAGAGGGATAGAAAGTCAGAAACATCGATGAGAGAGAGACATTGATCAGCTGCCTCCTGCACGCCCCCCACTGGAGATGTGCCAGCAAGCAAGGTCCATGCCCCCGACCGGAACTGAACCTGGGACCCTTCAGTCCACAGGCCGACGCTCTATCCACTGAGCCACACGGGTCTCGGCCTGATGCCCCGGGTTTTGCTTACAGCCCCGTGGACACGGCTGTAATGGACGGACTTTGGGGATGTGGGAGCGGCAGAACGAGGACCAGGCTCATCCGTCCTTCCAGGGTGCAGCCAGGGGGGGCGGGTCCCTTCTTGCAGACCCAGGTGACGCCCCCCTCCGCTCCCCCGCTGGGGCGACTGCCCGCCGAGCCCCTCCCCTGCACCTGTCCCCGCAGCCGTGACTCAGGCGGCCCACACCCCCACGCCGGCTCACAGAGCCTCAGAGCCGCTGGGCGTGATGTTGCTGAGAGCCGCCCCCTCCCTGCGCCGAGATGCCAGCCCGCCACACGCACAGAGAGGGGGAGAGGGAGCGTGACTCAGGCCGGCTGCCAGCGGCTCGGGGAAGGAGGAGGGGGGCACCCCCGGGCTGGGCCGGCTCTCTCCACGGGCAGGGGCCGCACCGAGGAGGAAAATTCCACTTCTTCCCCGGCCACCCCGCCCCCCTGCCACCCGGGAACCAGCCGTCCGTCCGTCCGTCCGTCCGGGCGCCCTCCAGCCCGGCCGGGGCGGGCTCTGGTCTCCGGTCCCCTCCCCGGGTGCCGGCCGCGCTCCGCCGGAAGCACAGAGAACGGTGACTAATAACTGGAATAAAACCACGTCTCCCCGTGCCCGCTGCCATGCTCAGCCAGCCCTGCCCGCCTGCCTGCCTGCTTCTGCCAGCCAGCCAGACTGCTGGGCGTTCTGGGAGGGTGCTGGGTTGCCAAGCAACAGGGCTGGCAGCATCCATCAGGCCCGGGCGATGTCAGCGCCAGAGTGTGGTCTGGGAGCAGACGCCTCCCCTCCCTGTTCCTCCCTCCTCCCTCCTCCCTCCCTTCCCCTAGGGAGCCAGGTAATAGTTTGCATCTTGGGGACCAGGAGCCGGGTCAGCTGACTCTCTGTGTGTGAAATGACACCGGCAGCCCACGGAGCACGAGTGCTGCGTGTGCTCAGGGCAGAGCGAGCCCGTGACGTGGCCGGACACACAGCCACCGGCGCCTCCTCCTCCTCCACGGAATGTGGCCGTGGCTGGGGCCGGGGTGCTGAGGGCCGGGGTGCCAGCCGCCTGCCACTGCCTTTGGGTCATCCTCCTCCTGCCTCCCAGCACTGGCTTCTCCTCTGCCTGTCCTGCCCCCTCACCCTCGGCCTGTGGTCCCGGGGGATGGGGTTCCGGGCGGTGTGGGCACCCAGGGAGCCTGTTTGTAGGTGGGGGGCTGGCAGGGGGGTGACGGCTGGAGGCCGCTGCTCACAGGCCTGTCCCCGAGGCCGTTGGCGCTGGACGTGCCCGTGTCCTGGACGCAGGGCTCCCTCCACCTGGGCACGGGGCCTGGGCCTGCCCTCCTTCGAGGGCCACCGACTGAGGCCAGAGAGCAGGGGCCGAGGCGGAGGGGGGGGCAAGGGAGAATGTCAGCTCCGGGACGGACAGACCCAGAGCCCCGTGCTCTCTCTTCCCCAGCAGCTCCGGCGTCGGCAAACCGCCCCCGTTTCCGAGAAGAACGCGCAGGGAAACCACCCTTCCCCCGGGTTATGGGGAAGCCGGGGTGACCGCGCTCATGGCGGGCCCGTGATGGTTAGGAAGGGGCAGGAATTTCCCATGATGCTCAAGAAGGGGCAGTCATTTCCCATGATGCTCAGTAAAAGGTAGGGGTTTCCCATGATGCTCAGTAAAGGGCAGGAGTTTCCCATGATGCTCAGTAAGGGGCAGGAGTTTCCCATGATGGTCAGAGGGGCAGGCGTTTCCCATGATGCTCAGGAAGAGTCAGTCATTTCCCATGATGCTCAGTAGGGCCAGGAGTTTCCCATGATGCTCAGGAAGGGGCAGGCATTTCCCATGATGCTTAGTAGGGGCGGGCGTTTCAAGGACTGCCTGAGCCCACAGCTGGCCCCGTTGGAAGAGTGCTTAAGAGGCCACCTGGCCCTGATGGTGTGGCTCAGTGGGTGGAGTGCCTGCCTGTTGGACTGAAGGGTCCGAGGTTCGATTCCAGTCAGGGGCCCATGCCCTGGTTGTGGGCTCCATCCCCAGCGGAGGGCATGCAAGAGGCAGCTGGCCAATGATTCTCATCATGGATATGTCTCTCTCCCCTCTCCTCTGAGATCAATAAAATGTATATATCTCTTTAAAAAGGTGTCATCTGGCTCAGCCAAGCCCCAGGGCTGAGGGGGGTTCCAGCCCCTCCCCCTCCCAGGGGGAAGCAGAGCCAGAGGCCGCTCCTCGGGGTCTGGGGGTCGGGAGGGCCACGGCTCGCAGACCCCGCCCCGTGCCGCCGCCTTCCTCACGGCTACCTCTCGGCTTGCAGCCTCCCGGGACCAGGGTCCCGCCCTGTAGCACAAGGACATGGAGTGGAAAAGAAGGGTCTTTCCCTCCTTGTCGCCTTTCCTTAAACCAGTGGTTCTCGCCGAGACTGGTTTGGCTCAGTGGATAGAGCGTCGGCTTGTGGACTGAAAGGTCCCAGGTTTGATTCTGGTCGGGGGCATGTGCCTTGCTTGCGGGCACATCTCCACAGTGGGGGGCGTGCAGGAGGCGGCTGATCGATGTCTCTCAGTGATGTTTCTGACTTTCTATCTCTCTCCCTTCCTCTCTGTAAAAAATCAATAAAATATATTAAAAAAAAAAATCAGTGGTTCTCAACCTTCCTCAGGCCGCGACCCTTTAAGACATCTCCTCATGGGGTGGTGACCCCCAACCATAACATTATTTCCGTTGCTACTTCATCACTGTCATTTTGCTACTGTGATGAACTGTCACGTAAATATCTGATAGGCAGGATGTGTTTTCATTGTTACAAATTGAACATGATTAAAGCATAGGGATGAATCACAAAAACAATATGTAATTATATATTGTGAACTATGTATTTCTAATGACAAATGAAATGTCTTTAATCGTGGTGTCACATGGGCAACAGTCTTCCTAGGACAACAGCAAACTACATGACTACATGTTGCTACACCGAGGAGCGGTGTGCTGGTTCCTAAGACCATGGGAAATAGGTGTTTTCCGCTGGTCTTAGGCGACCCCTGTGAAAGGGTCATTCCACCCCCAAAGGGGTCGCGACCCACAGGTTGAGAACCGCCGCCTTAAATCCAGTGCCCGAGGACGGATCGGCCAGCTTCCGGATTCTCGGTCCGTCCCCCCGTCTGTCTACCCTGGGGTCCCCCCTCTTACCTGGTGTGCGTGGCCAGCTTCACGGTGAGTCTGGGGGTCAGGCAGGGACAGTCCTCCAGCTTCTCCCCGGGAGCTCCGGGGACAGGGACATGGAGGGGAGACTGGGGAGAGGGGGTCCCGAAGGCAGTGTGTGACCCCACGCAGCCCCGGAGTGGAGGTGTAACCGTTTGTCCTGGTTCTTCTTCTTCCTCTTCCTCTTCTTCTTCTTTTTTAAAAATATATTTTATTGATTTTTCACAGAGAGGAAGGGAGAGGGATAGAGAGTTAGAAACATCGATGAGAGAGACATCGATCAGCCGCCTCCTGCACACCCCACTGGAGATGTGCCCGCCACCAAGATACATGCCCCTGATCGGAATTGAACCTGGGACCCCTCAGTCCACAGACCAACGCTCTATCCACTGAGCCACACCGGTTTTGGCTGTCCTGGTCCTTCTCATTGCTGGGTGGTGTGAGGGCTCCATGGAACTCTCTGGTTGCCGGGCATTTACAAATTTTAGAAAGCTCCCTGCATGATGGCAGCGGCGTTTCCATGACAACCCCTCGGCTTCTCCTGGCTGTTATGCTCCTGGGGGTGGTGTGGGCCGGCGGTCAGCAAACTCATCCGTCAGCAGAGCCAAATATCAACAGCAAGACGATGGAAATGTCTTCGGAGAGCCACATTTTTTAAACGTCATCTTCTTCTCACGCTGCTTTTTCAACACAGACTCGCCCAGGCCGTGGCATTTTGTGGAAGAGTCGCACTCCAGGGGACAAAGAGCCACCTGTGGCTCGGGAGCTGCCGTTTGCCAACCACGGTGGTGGACGGAAGGGGCCACGTGCTGACCTGACCAGCGCAGGGGAGGCCGGCACGGCGGTCTGCAAACCCAGAGACCTTAACTCACCACAGAGGAGGGTCTGAGATTAAACTTTGACGAAACGCAGTGATGGTGGCAGTTACGTCCCAGGCCGGTATCTTCCCAGACAAGGCCACCCTTTACCTTCGCTGAGCCCGTCTGTCCTTTGGCCTCTGTGATAACAGACCTTGAAATGTCAGCATAACCGGCAGGGCACAGCCAAATGCCCGGGGCCCGGGACAGAGACCACGGATTCCTTCGTGGGGATGGTTATCACGTTCACTGTCGACTCTTAACTCTCCTGCACGCACCCAAGTACAAGAAGTATGTGTGTCTATCACTTTACTTTCTATCCAACCCAGAGGTTCCCTCCTCCCCGCCTTCGCTTGCTCCCACCTCCCTCATCTGTCACCAATGGGTTTCATGTAACCCACCTCCATCCCTTCCTTTGGTTGTTATGTATAAAAACAGGGGGAGCCGAGACCAGTGTGGCTCAGTGGATAGAGCGTCCGCCTGTGGACTGAAGGGTCCCAGGTTCGATTCCGGTCGGGGGCATGTACCTTGCTTGCAGGCACATCTCCACTGTGGGGCATGCAGGAGGTGGCTGATCGATGTCTCTCTCTCTCTCTCTCATCGATATTTCTGACTTTCTATCTCTCTCCCTTCTTCTCTGTAAAAAATCAATAAAATATATTAAAAAAAAAAAAACACAGGGGGAAAAACCGCCATTCTCTGGAGCATTATCCCAAGTTCTAGAAGATTCTGCCTGAGATTCTGCTTCCTGGCAATTGTCAACAGTTTGGCTCAAGTAAACTCACAAAAATTCTGTATATATATATATACATACATATACATATATATATATATATATATATATATATATATATATATATATATATTATTGATTTTTCACAGAGAAGAAGGGAGAGGGATAGAGAGCAAGAAACATCGATGAGAGAGAGAGACATCGATCAGTCACTTCCTGCACACTCCCCACGGGGGATGAGTCCTCGACCAAGATACAAGACCAAGATACATGGCCTGGACCGGAATCGAACCTGGGACCCTTCGATCCGCAGGCCGACGCTCTATCCACTGAGCCAAACCAGTTTCAGCATTCACAAAAATTCTTTGCAGGTTTGAATGTTTTTACGTTCAAATGCACATTCCCCATTTGAATTGGGAATTCCCAAGCGGAGAAACGAATTATAAATGTGGATCTAAGTCGTGATCTTATCCCTGGGATGTCTATCGGAAACCACTAGAAATGCAGGCAGCTCGAGATGGCTACACGTAGAGGCATGCTAAAGGAGTTCACAGTGCACAATCACACATCACACCTGGAGCCCGTCCCCACGGGCGGGGGTCAGCAAGGGACAGACAATGCCAGGGTGGGTCCCAGCCGCCTCCGCTAACAGAACCGTCAGATACACGTGTTTAAAGGACTAGAGACTGAGAAGAAGGCAGGAAAGGGATAAAGAAGGACAGGACATGATTGAAAAGAAGGCAGTGGACTCAGAAAGAAACCTAATACTAATAAAAATAAAAATCCGGTTATGAAATTAAAACCTCGGTGGAGAGAGGGGACCAGGCCGAAGCAGAACGGGCTAGAGCAGAGGACATTTCACAGAGAGCAGCTCAGAAAGGCTGCAGCTGGAAAACCTGAGCGAAGGGACAGGTAGGATGGGATGAAAAGTTCACACATGCGGAAACTGGTTTTGGCTCAGTGGATAGAGCATTGGCCTGGAGACTGAAGGGTCCCAGGTTTGATTCCGGTCAAGGGCATGTACCTTGGTTGCAGGCACATCCCCAGTGGGAGGCGTGCAGGAGGCGGCTGATCGATGTCTCTCTCTCATCGATGTTTCTGGCTTTCTGTCCTTTTCCCTTCCTCTCTGTGAAAAATCAATAAAATATATTTAAAAAAAAAAAGAGCCGAGACTGGTTTGGCTCAGTGGAAGAGCGTCGGCTTGCGGACTGAGAGGTCCCAGGTTGGATTCCGGTTGAGGGCATGTACCTTGCTTGTGGGCGCATCTCCACTGTGGGGCGTGCAAGGGGCGGCTGATCCATGTCTCTCTCTCATTGATGTTTCTGACTTTCTATCTCTCTCCCTTCCTCTCTGTAAAAAATCAATAAAATATATTAAAAAAAAAAGTTCACACACACACACACACACACACACACACACACGATGGGATTTCCAGAGGCGAGGAGACAAATAATGGGGCAGAAGCAGTAGTACTCCGAGCAGTACTCTAGGTGACCAGGGCGGAGACGTCTTTAGAATCGACAGCAGACTTGCATCCTAAAAATCAAGAAGCCCTAGGAAGAGCTGAACGGAATCTAACAAAACCTCTGTAGTGTAGAGGGGAAGGGAGGATCATAAAACCCGAACAACCCGATAAAGAGAAAGAGGAAAGAAGCAAACCAGCCAGGTAGGGAAGTACACAGTAGGGCAATCTGAAAGGAGAAAAAGTAATACAGACAAATAGGGGAAGTTATTCGGTTAAAAGATAGAGATGTGAGACTAGGCCACACACACACACAACCCGGCACGCCACATATGTGTAAAACTAACACAGGAAGGAGAATCCAAGATGGCGGCATAGGTAAACACCTACAATGCTGCTTTGCACAACGTTTTCAAAACTACAACGAAAAGACAGAACGGACATCATCCAGAACCACAGGAAAGCTGGCTGAGTGGAAATTCTACAACTAGAGGGACAGAGAGGGGCTCACAGAGACCCAGAGGAGCTGCAAAAAGCTGAGGAACATGCTATTAACCAAGGAACGGAATGAGGAGAGCAATTCTTTGGCAGAGAGCAGAAAAAGAGCGGACTGTTTTTCACCTGGAAAAGAAGGCATATCTGTCGGGAATACAGAGTAAAGTGCAAGGATGCCTAGGACCAAACCAGAGAGGGTCGGACCTGCATTGCCACCATTTGTCCACCATCCAGATACCACTGCTGACGTGTGCACATAAGGAACTGTTTGATATTGAAATTTGGACTCAAACATTTTTTGTTCTTATAGGTTTATTTCTAGTCTACAGAGGCAAGATTAAAAAAAAAAAAAGAATCGGGGGAAAATAGATGCAGAGGCAAAGGAGCATTGAATAGACTGTCAAACTACAGCGAGAATGCAGGGTAGGTTGGGAGAGGGGCTGTAAGAGTTCAACTGAATGACATGGATGCTTGTATATAAGCATAACCAATGCATACAAGACACTGAGGGAGGGTAGGGGAGGGCAAGTACTGGAGGGTGGAGCAAGCTGGGGGAGGGTTAATGGGGGGAAAAAAAGGAGATGTATGTGCTACTATTTGTAATGCTTTAAACAATAAAAAATATATTAAAAAAGGAAAAAAAAACTAACCCAGGAAGGCTGAGAACAAAGCGGTGTGAAAATGCACACCCAGAGATACCAATCCGATGAGAGCCAGTGCAGCTGTAATAGCACCAGAGGAAGTCGTCTTCAAGTGCAGAAGTGCTGAGAGGAAGGGGGGAGGGGAGAGAGAAACATCAATGATGAGAGAGAATCATTGATCGGATGCCTCTTGCACATCCCCCTACCGGGGACTGAGCCCACCGCCCAGGCATGTGCCCTTGTTCTGAATCTAACCCTTGACTCTCAGCCCACAGCCTGACATGCTGTCCTCTGAGTCACACCGGCTAGGGCCTGCCTCCCATTTTATGTGCTCAGAGTGAAAGCTACTGATTCTAGCCAAAACCGGTTTGGCTCAGTGGATAGAGCATCGGCCTGTGGACTGAAAGGTCCCAGGTTCGATTCCGGTCAAGGGCATGTATCCTGGTTGCGGGCACATCCCCTGTAGGGGGCGTGCAGAAGGCAGCTGATTGATGTCTCTCTCTCATCGATGTTTCTCACTCTCTATCCCTCTCCCTTCCTCTCTGTAAAAAATTCAATAAAATATGTATTTAAAAAAAAATAAGCTACTGGTTCTGGCGGTGGGGAGGGGCCTGGTGGGCCACAGGGCTGGCTTGTAGGCGTTCAGGCTCAGCAGCTGTATGGAGGAGTTGGCAAAGTACATACCTTAGCAAGATGGAGATTGCTCTCTTCCTACCATCTACCAGTCCAGCGTTCCCTCCTCCTGGCCTGGCTCTCTGTCCTCAAAAGGTTTTACATCTCTGTGCTCCAGGACACGGCCCAGTTCCCTTCCTCTCCTTCCCAGGCAGCGGTTCTCAATCTGTGGGTCGCGACCCCTTTGGGGGTCCATCGACCCCATCCCAGGGGTCGCCTGAGACCATCAGAAAACAGATATTTACATGACGATTCACAGCAGTAGCAAAATTACTGTTGGGAAGTAGCAAAGAAAATCATTTTATGGTTGGGGGTCACTGCCACATGGGGAACTGTATTAAAGGGTTGCGGCCTTAGGAAGGTTGAGACCCACTGTTCCAAGGGGAAATGGGGGAAAGAAATGGGGGGTGGGGAGAGGATGATACTCTCTAATTCTTGGAGGGCAAGCTCAAGAGGGAACCCCCCATCACTTCTGCCAACATTTGCCTAGTCACATGACCACACCCACGGCAAGGCAGGCTGGGAAATGTAGTCTTTGCCCGATGGCCAGGCGGTCTGCTAGAATGTTCTCTCTGCCGTCACCACCCAGGACCTCACAAAAGGGCAGGCACGAGAGTTACTTCTCCTCCAAAGGGCTCTCTGCCAGATTCCCACGGCGGCAAAGCGCTGGCAGAGCCCAGCTCCTGGGGACCCAGCGGGCATTTAGGAAATGATTCAGGCCGCCTGGCTGCCTCGGGCGCTGAGGGTCCCGGGGAGATAAGTGGCCGCCCACCCCCCTCCCGGGCTGGGGGCCCCGTTCATAATGATGATGACGCTGACTTTGGCTCAGCAGGCTTCCTGAGGCTCATGAATGACTGGCGTGGGTCAGCAGCCCAGCTCGCCGCTGCTGGCGGCCTGTCCACACCTCCTGCCAGCGTCGTGCCAATCTGCAGGAAGCCCCGCGTCCACCCGGCTATTGCTGCCCGAATCTCACAAAGTAAAAACGGACGGGGCTTCGCTGGAACGTGGAGGCAAAGGCGCTGGCCATTGTGTGTGCCCCCCCCCCCCCCGGGCCATCCCGGCTTTTCCCGGCACCTTTCCGGCCTTTGCTCTGGTTCCCTCTCTGGCTCCCCTCTGCGCCTGGCGGTGCCCCAGCGCAGCTGGCCCTGGAGATTAGCTCTGACCCCCGCAGGCTATTTATAGCCGCTCCGTCATCACCACGCATGTGCTTCCCGGCTTAAAGGTGTCCTCCCGGCCCCGCCGGTGCGGCTCGGTGGTGGAGCGTCAACCTAGGAGCCAGGAGGTCAGGGTTCCATTCTCCGTCAGGGCACAGGCCCGGGTGGCAGGCTCTCTATCCCCGGTGGGGGGTGTGTGCAGGAGGCAGCTGATCGATGATGATTCTCTCTCATAGGTGATGCTTCTCTCCTCTTTCCCTCTCCCTTTCTCTCTCTGAAATCAATAAAAGTATATATGAAAGCCCTACCCGGCTTGGCGCAGTGGAGAGAGCATTGGCCTGCAGACTGAAGGGTCCCGGGTTCCATTCCGATCAGGGGCACAGGCCCGGGTTGCAGGCACGATCCTCGACAGAGGGTGCGCAGGAGGCAGCCAATCAATGATTCTCTCTCTCTCTCTTTTATTAAGAAATATATTTTATTGATTTTCTACAGAGACGAAGGGAGAGGGATAGAGAGTTAGAAACATCGATGAGAGAGAAACATTGATCAGCTGCCTCCTGCACGCCCCCCACTGGGGATGTGCCCACCACCCAGGTACATGCCCCCGACCGGAATCGAACCTGGGACCTTTCTCAGTCCGCAGACCGACGCTCTATCCACTGAGCCACACCGGTTTCGGCTCATTCTCTCTCATCATGGATGTTTCTTTCTCTCGTCCCCTCTCCCTTCTTTCGGAAACTAATAAAAAATATACAGTGGTACCTCGAGATACGAGTGCCCTAACATACGAGATTTTTGAGATACGACCCGTCGAGCGAGCGATTTTTGCTTTGAAATACGAGCAACAGCTGAGATAGGAGTCATCGCGCGGATCGGCCGGCTGCACAGGACCCACCAGTTTACTGAGACTCGAGCGTCTCATAGTTTTCCACGCCTCAAGGTGACGGAAGGAATTAAACTCGTATCTCGAGGTACCACTGTATTTGAAAAAATTTGATCAGTTTCCCAAGAGAACAGCTGGGAGCAGAGAGGCAGGGCGTGGCCGTGGTGGCAGAGGAGCTCTGACAGCGCTGACTTGTGACGGCAGAGAGAACCCCTGGGCGCGCCCGGGTCACCAGGGCCCCCTGGTCTGTGGGGACGCGCTCTGGCCCCTGGCCCAGCCGCTCGCCCGTAGGTGGAACGGACGGAGCCCAGTGCTTCCTGGGCGGAGCCTGCCTCAGCGAGCCGGCCTCTGTCCTGGCTCCGGGCTTTCTGTCCTGCAGTTCACCCTCTCTCCCTCCGTGTCTGGCTTGTGATGGGAGGTTCAGGCCCCGAGCGGGACCCCCCGCAACTCCTGTCCTGGGGCTCAGTGGGCCGAGGGGTGCCAGGCCTTGGCGGGCCCCTGCCCCCTGGAGGGGGAGCCCCCTGGGCCATCAGAGACCTTCTACCTCAGCGGTTCTCAACCTTCCTAAGGCCACAACCCTTTAAGACAGCTTCTCCTGGGGTGGTGACTCCCAACCATAAAGTTATTTCCGTTGCTGCTTCATCACTGTAATCTTGCTACTGTGATGAACTGTCATGTAAATATCTGATAGGCAGGATGTATTTTCGTTGTTACAAATTAAACATAATTAAAGCATAGGGATGAATCACAAAAACAACATGTAATTATATATTGTGAAATATTTATTTCTAGTTACAAATAATTAATTTTTTTGTCTTGAATCGTGGTGTCGCATGGGCAACAGTCTTCCTAGGACAACAGTAAACTCCATGGCTACACTTTGCTGCACCGAGGAGCGGTGTGTTGGTTCCTAAGACCATGGGAAATAGGTGTTTTCCGCTGGTCTCAGGCGACCCCTGCGAAAGGGTCGTTCGACCCCCAAAGGGGTCTCGACCCACAGGTTGAGAACCGCTGGTCTACCTGACATCCTCCACCACCACCTGTGGGCTTCAGATGGCCTCGCCCTCCAATCAGCACGAATGGGGCGGGGCAGCTGGAGAAGCCCCCCTCCCCAGGGGAGGCCAGGCCAGGGGGAGTGTTGGCAGCCGTCACCCAGGCCCCGAGGGGGAGAGAGAAAGGAAGCCTGGCCCTGGCAGGTAGGTGGGAGCGGGTTTCGGCTTAGAAATAATGCTCGTTTCCTCCTGTTGTCCCGGGAGAGCTGATAAGGGCGCTCAGCGTTGGGGGGGAGGGAGAGGGGGGAGAGGGGGAGGCCTGGGAAAGAATGAGGGACTGTAATCACCCAGGGCCCTTTCCACCTTCTGTTTCCCCGAGTCCCCCCACGGCTGTTTGCCTAAGAAGTCCAAGGTGCCCCAGGCCGAGAGGACACCCCCCCCGCCCCCGGGGAATGACGCTGGGCGGGGCCCCCTGCTCCCCCTCTTTCAGCCAGCCTTCTGCTCCCGCTCTTTCAGCCAGGGCAGGGCGTGAAAAGGGGACGCTCAGTGGCCCCGCAGCGGTTTGGGCTGAGTGCCCCTCACCCGTGGTGGTTCAGAGGTCACCTGTATCTCAGTCTTTCTCTCTGTGGCCTGAACACCGTCGTCTCTGCTCCCATCACTGACATGGTGTCTCCACCCCAAGGTCTCATAGGCGTCACCGACTTAAAAAAAAAATCTAAACCAGTGGTTCTCAACCTGTGGGTCGCGACCCCTTTGGGGGTCGAACGACCCTTTCGCAGGGGTCGCCTAAGACCATGGGAAAATGCAGATATTTACATCACGGTGCATCACAGTAGCAACATTTCACGGTTGGGGGTCACCACCCCATAAGGAGCTGTATGCAAGGGTCGCGGCCTGAGGAAGGTGGAGAACCACTGATCTAATAAACTGAATTCTAATCAGTTCACTCGGTGGAAGCGAGCTCGTGCTCTGAGGGGCGTCTGATGCTGAAAGAGGGCAGAGGACACTGCCTTCCCGGCCCGTGGGTCAGGAGGAAGGAGAAAATGGAAGCTGATTGTCTTCGCGGTGAAAGCTCTGTGTACAGGGAAACGAATTCAGGGCTCTTTGATGTGATCAATTGGAACTGAAGAGGTTCTGAAATGAGAGATTCCTTTGTAATAGAGGACCGTAATAAAATATGTAAATAACCTAGAAAGCCAGCCACAACCAGCAATGTAAAATTACTCTGACTTTACTTGGAGAAAATCACTGTCATAGGACTGGATTTAAATCCTTTTATGTTTGTTTCATTTTGTTTTATTTTTAACCATCTACTTTTATAGATTCTCCTTCTTCAGAAGTAAAATTTTGTGCACATGTACCTGTCCATATGTTTCGTTTGCATTCATTTCTATAGAATTTGTAAGAATGAAAATAATTGTTTTGATTCCCTGAAAAAAAAAATAAAATGAAAAATTTTTAAAATTATTTTTACTTGCATTTTATTGATGTCAGAGAGAAAGGAAAGGGAGACGGGGAGATAGAAACATCGGTGGTGAGGGAGAATCGTTGGTCGGCTGCCTCCTTGGGATGGAGCCCACAACCCAGGCTTGTGCCCTGGCCTGGAATCGAACCATATCCTCTGGGTCGTAGGTCAATGCTCAATGGCTGAGCCGCGCCGGCCGGGCTAAAATGGAAATCTTGAAATTGTATTCTTCCCACTCCTGTTCAAACATGTTTAAAATGCTCTTTTCTGGCCCCGGCTGGCGTGGCTCCGTGCTTGAGCATCGACCTATGAGCCAGGAGGTCACGGTTCAGTTCCCAGTCAGGACAGAGGCCCGGGTTGTGGGCTCCATCCCCAGTGGGGGGCGTGTAGGAGGCAGCTGATTGATCAGTGATTCTCTCTCATCATGGATGTTTCTCTCTCTCTCCCTCTCCCTTCCTCTCTGAAATCCATACAAATACATTTAAAAATATATATCTAGCTGAAACTGGTTTGGCTCAGTGGAGAGAGCGTCGGCCTGTGGACTGAAGGGTCCCAGGTTCGATTCCGGTCGGGGGCATGTACCTTGCTGGCGGGCACATCTCCACTGTGGGGCATGCAGGAGGCAACTGATCAATGTCTCTTTCTCATTGATGTTTCTGACTTTCTATCCCTCTCCCTTCCTCTCTGTAAAAAATCAATAAAATATATTTAAAAATAATATGTATATATATCTAGTTTAAAAAAGAGGCGGTGAGGAGCTTGGGGGAGCACTGGACCCAGATTCTGGGGGCCACTGTGTCTGTGGCCGGTGACTAACTGTCCCCCCCTTTCCCGCCCCCCGTTTCTTCTTCTGTGAGAAGGAAGGAGCCAGGCACATGGCTCTTGGTGTGGCGGAGAGGAGGAGGGGCACCGGGGACGTGTCCCCACAGCTAAGGGGTCCCCAGTGGACGGTCCCCACTGCTGCCCCCGTGGCTGCCGCTGGAGCCGGACATGGCTGCTGCCTCCAGGAGGCCACCCCAGCAGCTGGCGCCGCGCCCTCAGCCCGCGTGGGCCCATGTCTGTTAGAGAAATCACTGCGCAGGACTGCGGGGCCGGATGGTAAAATGAGCCACAGCGGCCCTGGCTGGTTTGGCTCAGTGGATAGAGCGTCGGCCTGCGGACTGAAGGGTCCCAGGTTCGATTCCAGTCAAGGGCATGTACCTTGGTGCCAGGTACATTTCCAGTGGGGAAGCGTGCAGGAGGCGGTGGATCGATGTCTCTCTCTCATCGATGTTTCTAACTCTCTCTCTCTTTCTTCCTCTCTGTGAAAAATACCAATAAAAGTAAATTAAAAAGAGAAAAAAGAGCCACAGTGGGCGCTGGTCACGCTAACCACTGCCACGTGCAGGCAGTGCGGGGGGTGGGGGGGACGCTCTCACTCCTGAGTCTGAAAACCGGGTCTGAGCCTGTACCCCATGGGCTGGCAGCCCCTCCCGGCCCACCCCAAGGTCGCAGACACCTGCTTCCATCGCTGCGGGTTCACCTGGGGGTCACAGTGCTGACCCCGGCAGAGCGGTCAAGGGGATGCAGGTGGCTAGACCCTCAGGGACAGGTGTGGCGGCAGAGGACGGTCCTGGCCAGCGGGGACAGTCCTTCAGCCCCACCGCGCCCAGTGCCCAGTGCCTCCCCACGCG
This sequence comes from Lasiurus borealis, assembly GCA_004026805.1. Classification (NCBI taxonomy): domain Eukaryota; kingdom Metazoa; phylum Chordata; class Mammalia; order Chiroptera; family Vespertilionidae; genus Lasiurus; species Lasiurus borealis. Next base: position 7,108 of record PVJN01025652.1, on the reverse strand, counting down.
GCCCCGGCTGACTCTCTGCCAGCGGCCGCTCACTCTCGCTCTGGAGACGGGAGAGTGTGGGCTCGGAGCTTCCTGGTCAGCGGTGACCTTCGTGGTGACCTTCGCGGTGACCTTGAGCCCGGGCGCCGTGGCTCTCTGCGGACGTGGGGGTCACGCACCCAGTGCCGCCTCCCGTGGCAGCGTGTCCCTCCCCGGTCACCTCGGGGGCCACTCCCCCCGCCACTGCCCTCCGTGGGGCTGCCGCTGGGAGTGGGCCCCCCGAGCGCCTGGGGCTGGGCACCCCCTCGGAGGGGGTGGCCAGGGTGCAAGACGGAGGAAGGTGGCAGAGGGGCTGGGCCGCCCACCAACCACCCTCACCGTTCAGCTCCTCCGAGCGGCGCCAGGACACGGTGTTTCCCAAACAGAGCGGCCTCCGCCCGGTGCCCAGTCCGTCCCCACACCCGTCCCCCTGGCCGGGGGTGGCGGGGGAGGCCAACATATGCGGGCGCAGGAGGCGACTGTGCAGCTGCATAACTTGCCGGCTCTGCCCTCCCGGCCGGGCCAGGTTCCAAAGGGAAGGGCATGATGCCTGGTGCATGTGCACCGTGTCCAGAGAAACCTGTTCCCGTTTCCCATCGGGCGCTGTCGGCCTGGTTGGGTGTCGATCTGGGGGCACCGAGGTGGAGGGTGCCACACTCCCAGGCTCTCCCTCTCATTGCGCATCTTGTCTGGGCAGCTGTGTTCTGAAGCCAGCGCCAGAGACAGGCATCTAAAGCGTCAAATGACAGCGGGAAGGTGAGAGAGAGGTGGGGGAGATAAGAGGTCAACCGAAACACTTGTGTGCGTGCATGTAAGCACAACCAGTGGACACAAGACACTGGAGGTGAGGGATTCATGGGAGGGGTGTCAATGGGAAGATAGGTACACATGTAACACAATAAAAAGAAAACAAGAAAAAAGAAAAAGAAAGACAGGCTCCTGCTTCCTGCCACGGGCCCAGGCTGCTGTTCCTAGCCCATGAGGGAGAAATACCATTGATGAGAGAGCATCACTGATTGGCGGCCTCCTGCACGCCCCGCACTGGGAATGGAACCTGCAACATGGCATGTGCTCTGCCCGGGAATCCAACCCTGACCTCCTGGTGGACGCTCGGCCACTGAGCCACGCCCGTGGGCAGATCCCCTCTGAGTGGTCGGCCCTGTCCCCACGAGAGGCTGCCCCACCCATTTAAAAATATATATATATTTTTGATTTTTTAACAGAGAGGAAGGGAGAGGGATAGAAAGTCAGAAACATCGATGAGAGAGAGACATGGATCAGCCGCCTCCTGCACGCCCCACACTGGGGATGCGCCCACAACCAAGATACATGCCCCCGACCAGAATTGAACCTGGGACCCTTCAGTCCGCAGGCCGACCCTCTGTCCACTGAGCCACACCGGTCTCGCCCCCCCCCCCCCGTTTTAATAGCGTGTGTGACGATTAGAGTGATGTCACTTACGGATTTGTCTGCTGCCCCGCCACGCCCCTGTCCCCGCTCCGTGGCCTGTGGACCCTCGGGGGATCCTTGCTTCCGTGGCTGAGTTCGTGGCCAGAACACGGTGGCGGGCGGTATGGCTGCGGCTGGAGGATGGCCTGCGGGAGCCCCCGGCCTTCCTTCCGTGTGATGCCCCGGAGCTCGAAGGACGGTCCTGTCCGCCGAAATGGGGGTGTGACAGGGTGTTCCCAGCAGAACAAGCGCCTGAGGGCGCCTCACAGAGACCGGATGTGTGAGGCAGGGGGAGCCGGGGACGAGGGGGGGAGCCCTGAGCAATGCCTGAATCCTGGCCCTGGGTCCCCCCACTTTTTAAAAAAATATATGTACAGTGGCACCTAGAGATACGAGTTTAATTTGTTCCATCACCTTGAGGCGTGGGAAATGATGAGACGCTCGAGTCCCGGTAAACTGGCGGGTCGTGTGCAGCCGGCTGATCCGCGCGATGACTCCTATCTCAACTGTTGCTCGTCTTTCAAAGCAAAAATCGCTCGCTGGACGGCTCGTATCTCAAAAATCTCATATGTTAGGGCACTGGTATCTCGAGGTACTGATGTATATATATTTTATTGATTTTTCACAGAGAGGAAGGGAGAAAGATAGAGACCCGGAAACATTGGTAAGTTGCCTCCTGCACGCCTGCTACTGGGGAGGTGCCTGCAATCAAGGTCCATGCCCTTGACTGGAATCGAACCCAGGACCTTTCAGTCCGCAGGCCGACGCTCTATCCACTGAGCCACACCGGTCAGAGCCCCGGGTCCCCTTTGGTGCCCAGCAGAAGCTGGCAGGAAGCAGCCGGAGAGGGCCTGGCTGGAGAGCGTGGGGCTGGGGCTGGTCTTGTTCCATCCGACGCGCCAACACCTGCAGGGTGTCGCCGCTCTCAGCACCTGGCCCGGCTGGCCACGCAGCCCTGGCCCTGTGCCCCGTGCCCCCGGCGCTGAGGCCTGGCTGCCACACAGGAGGCCAGAGACCTCCAGGGGAGAACGCGGGGCCCATGGGCCGAGGGGTACCCCAGCTAGAGGGGGCGCCGGGGGCGGCCGGGAGCAGGGCTGCGTCTGCCCCAGGTCCCCGGCGCCCTCGGACCTCCCTGCCCTGTCAGGGACTGGGCCCCGCTCTCAGGCCTGCGTGGCTCAGCCCCGCCCGCTGCCCGCTGGGGGGCAGGAGACACTTCCTGTGCTGGAGGGCCAGCCACTTCCTGGTGGCCTGGGTGGTCCGGGCGGTGGAGGTTGGCGTGCAAAGCACCAGTCAGAGGAATCACCTTTCGTGGTGCGCCCCACCCTGGAGGTGGAATTTCCCAGTAAAGACTGGAGCAAGGGGAGCCGAGACCGGTGTGGCTCAGTGGATAGAGCGTCAGTCTGGGGACTGAAAGGTCCCAGGTTCGATTCCGGTTGGGGGCATGTATCTTGGTTGCGGGCACATCCCCAGTGGGGGGCGTGCAGGAGGCGGCTGATCGGTGTCTCTCTCTCATCGATGTTTCTGGCTTTCTATCCCTTTCCCTTCCTCTCTGTGGAAAAAAAAAAATCAATAAAAATATATTAAAAAAAAAAAAAGAGTGCGAGGGAAGCCTTCTCACGGGGCCGCGATGGAGGTGTTTGTCCGGAAGCCCCGGAGATGGCTCGGCGCGCTGGGAAGTGAGGGGGCGTCCCGGGTCAGCGCAGGCCGCTGCCGTGTGTGTGTAGGAGGCTTTGCGGTTTGGCTTCCCCGGAAGGTTCCAGAGACGACGGGGAGGTCCGGGCGATGGCGAGGAGGCGGCTGGAGTGGGTCACCCTCTGGATGGAGCTGAGCGTAATGGCATCTGGCTGGAACCGCGTGCCAGCGCCATGCCGGGCCCGGTGTTCGGTGCTGGGACAGGAGGCTAAGGTTCCTGTCACGGCCCAAGTCCGGTTCAAGTTCCCAATCCCCCGCCTAGTCTAGCCATGGGCTTTGGGCCAATTAATATTTTTTTATTTTTAAACATATTTTATTGATTTTTTTACAGAGAGGAAGGGAGAGGGATAGAAAGTCAGAAACATCGATGAGAGAGACACATTGATCAGCTGCCTCCTGCACGCCCCACAATAGAGATGTGCCTGCAACCAAGGTACATGCCCCTGACTGGAATGGAACCTGGGACCTTTCAGTCCACAAGCCGACGCTCCATCCACGGAGCCAAACCGGTCTCGGCTGGGCCAATTAATATTTTAAAAAATTCAATAAAATATATTTTATATATATATATAAATGCAATAAAATATTATATATATAATATATTTTATTGAATTTTCACAGAGAGAAAAGAAAAGGGATAGAGAGTTAGAGACATCGATGAGAGAGAGACATCGATCAGCCGCCTCCTGCACGCCCCCCACCGGGGATGTGCCCGCAACCAGGATACATGCCCCCGACCGGAATCGAACCTGGGCCCCTTCAGTCTGCAGGCCAACGCTCTATCCACTGAGCCACACCGGTTTTGGCAAAACATATTTTTATTGATTTCAGAGAGAAAGGGAGGGAGAGAGAGAAAAAAACATCCATGATGAGAGAGAACCATGGACCCGCTGCCTCCTGCACGCCCCCACGCTGGGGATGGAGCCCAAAACCCGGGCCTGTGCCCTGTCCGGGAATTGATTCACGACCTCCTGGTTCCTGGGCCGATGCTCAGCCCCTGAGCCAGACTGGCCGGCTGATACTCTTACGCCTGGTTTTCGGAGCTGTCGTGCGGAGGTGAAATAACCCGTGTCACGGTCGTCGCGAGGACCCAGTGAAACCATGTATCTGGACGCCCGTGGGTGCAGGGGGAGGCCCGGAGGTGCTGCTGGGACTCGGAGACCTCGGTTTGGAGTCCTGGGTGACGGTCTCCTCTGCCCGCTGTGACCTTCGTGGTCAGTGGGCCGTGGAAGAGGCTGCAGACACGCAGGGTCCCGTGTGGAAGCCACGGGCCACCGGTGGCCAGAGCGCCCGGGACGGGCTGACTCTGACCAGCGCCCACACTAGGGAGTCAACGTAGTAAAGAAAGCCAACAGGTGGAGCGCCCCTGACCGCTGTCACACTGAGGAGATGCGATGTGTTCTCTCCGGGTGCGTTCAGGCCGGGGCTCCGTCTTCCGGGCAGCGTCCCCTTAAACATGGTCGGGGGTCGGGGTCCCTGTTTCTTTTCTTTCTAAAAATAATCTATTTTTATTGACTGCAGAGAGGCAGGGAGAGGGAGAGAGATCGAAACATCCAGGATGAGAGAGAATCATGGATCAGCCGCCTCTTGTGCGCCCCTCACTGGGGATCAAACCCGCAAACCCAGGCATGGGCCCTGACTGGGGATCCAACCGTGACCTCCTGGTTCAAACGTTGATGCTCAGCCACCCAGCCCCGCCGGCCGGGCCAGGGCCCCTGTTTCAATGGCAAATGTTTGGGTTCCTAATCACCTCCCACACATATGTGGGAGGCAGAGCCAGGGACCTGCATGGCGTCAGCCTCCCGGCACCCCCGTCCCGCCCCCAGGGTGTGGAGGGGCCCTCCCCCCGACATTTCCAGCCTCCCAGCACCCGCGGAGGGAGAGGGAGTCGCTCCTCATTGAATTGTGGGTCCATTTCAGGGGACCTCTGGCCGCGGAAGGCGGGGCCCCCTTCGCGGTCCCGCGGCTGCTGACGTGTCCGTGTGTCTTGTCCTCTGGCACGTCCGCCCCTCATCGACCCCGGAACAACACGGGCCGTTGCTGTGCGTCTTCGGAAAGGAATTTGGCCTTCGGTCTGGGCGATTGCAGCGCGCAGATAAAGCCGGAGAAACCCACACGCACCGCTATCTGTGTTCAACTTCTCGTTTCTCTGAAGCCAGCAGCTGTTCGTGATAAAAAGGCGGCCGGCCGGGACTTCCTGGCCGGGTTCGGACACGGGCACTGACCCGGGCACCCCGGGGAGGGTTCACTGCTCGGAGGGGCCTGTCCTCTGAGACCACCGCTCTGCCGTCCGTGGGCGCTGTCCCGGGGCCCACCCTGGCTAGAGGTCAAGGTCGCATGGAATCCAGTGGGAGAGCCATGGGTGGGTCTAGACGGTGTGTTTCAGGGCAGAGGGAGCTTTTTATTTATTTATTTATTTAAAAAAATATATATATATATATATTTAAATATATTTTATTGAATTTTTTACAGAGAAGAAGGGAGAGAGATAGAAAGCCAGAAACATCGATGAGAGAGAGACATCCATCAGCCGCCTCCTGCACGCCCCCCACAGTGGAGATGTGCCCGCCACCAAGGTACATGCCCCGACCGGAATCGAACCCGGGACCTTTCAGTCCGCAAGCCGACGGAGGCTCTATCCACGGAGCCACACCGGTCTCGGCCTAAAAAATATATTTTTTTTATTGATTTTTTTACAAAGAGGAAGGGAGAGGGACAGAGAGTTAGAAACATCGATCAGCCGCCTCTTGCACACCTTCTACTGGGGATATGCCCACCACCAAGGTACATGCCCTTGACCTAAATCAAACCTGGGACCGTTCAGTCCGCTCCGTCCACTGAGCCCCACCGGTCTCGGTGAAAGATGCCGTCTGCACGGTGATACCACGCGGTGTGAGGGCTGCTGGCACCGAGCCTGGCCCTGACCACGGCCTGCATAGAAGGGGTGCGGACCTGGAGTCGCCCCCACACGGCCGTGCCCCAGACCTTTAAGAATAGAGCAGCGTCCGCAGCCGGGGTCCTGAGGACACAGCAGAGTCCAGGACTCTGGCTCACTGTCCCGGGAAAGCCACGCTCACCTGACGCCAGTGGTCTTCCCTGGCTGACCTCAGACGGTCAGTCACCCGCTCCCTCCCGCCTTCGGGGTGTGGCTGCTACAGCTCCTTCCAGGGCGGGGTGGGGGAGGTCCGGCTGCGACCCCCTAAGACCCCGGAACCCTTCGGTCTGGCGCTCCCGAGGCGTGAGGGGCGAGATAATCAAACGTTCGGCCAACGCGAGCAGGCTCCTTTGTCAGCTGGTGATTTTCTGTGGATAATTTTGAATGAGACTCTTAACTATCCAAACGGCCCTTGGCAGCAAACAGGGTCCCACCCCTGATCTAGGGGACCCCCCCCCAGCATTCAGTGACACAGGGACCAGGCCCTAAGGACACCCCAGGGCCTCAGCTGACTGCAGAGGAGACGCCCCCCCTGAAGTGGCCCTCCCTCGTGGCTGGTCGGAGGTCGGAGGTCGGAGGTTGGAGGCCGAGCGAGGGTCTCAGGGGGAGTTCTTCCCACAGGCCGTGGCCAGGGAGAGCACAGCCCTGCTGGCTGGTCTCCGAACCAGGGGCCTCTGAGCTGCCGGGCGAGCTGATCCGTGTCACTGATCCAGACCCCTCCTCCTCCCCCCGCCCCACCGCTGTGCTGACGATCTTCTCTCTGCAGAGCCTCTTCCCCCCTCACCCCCATCTGCCCAGCCTGCGGTGAGTGTAGTGACGCAATAGAAACAGTCTGAGATAGCGGTTCCGTGGCCCCACCTCCTCCTGCCTCCGGGGTGGGGGGGGGGAGGGAAAGAGGGAGGGGGACCTGCACCTGCTGCTCACAGAGGCCCTCTGCCGCCTTCAGTGGTGCCGGGTGTGTCCTTGCCTCCAGGACATGCCCAGCACGGCTTCCCGCCTCTCCCTGCACCCCCC